>LUCH01000118.1:25068-42374 GCA_013368495.1 Paragonimus heterotremus | reverse complement strand
GAAAAAAGGCATGTAAAATATCATACAAGAATACATGTTAATGCATTCCAGAGAGGAGAAAGACGAAAAACAACATCCAGATCGGACTACGAAAAGAACAGGCAGCCCATTCATCATACAGTGCATCAACAAAGCTGAAGAAAAGAATGGGTAGAAGAACGTAGACATCCAAGTTTTTGGAAAGAGGAGCGGATTAATTGTCAAACGACCATGGTCATGATCGATGCAATCATTAACAGAAATAGGATGGATATACAGATATGGCGTACCTGAGCCTAGCGTACTCGTTGTCTCTTCGCCGACGGTACGCTATGAGTACGTTGGTGACCTAGAAAATCCCAAACGGCCAGCGCATTTGCGGCCGCACACATCGTAACGCCATAGAGTCATGTCACCACGACCTATGGCACCGATGGTTCCTTTGCGTACCGCGCACTTTCGTTCTCGGCCGCGCAATAACTGCTCGTTGAACTCGCGGACGCCGGTCCGAATTGTATTCCTCCAAGCAGTCCGGTTCAAAGCTAAGTCTTCTCAACATCGCATAGTATACTCGTTACGACACAAGCCACTTTACCAACGACGTTTTAGACTTGCATTGTACAACACACTGAATCAAGTGAATTACGATTTATTCGTCCTTGTCCGTAAGGATGCACTGTAAGGCAATAAGATTAATTGTAGGGTAAGCTCATTTGGGTGAAAAACATCTTTCAGTCGTTCGATTGTTTAGTGAGCCCAATCATTTGCGGGAGATGCTGTCGTCCGCTTGGGCTGAACAACCAATTGTGTTAACTTGTTCGATGTTTTTCCATCTAACGCATGGTTCTCGATTCATCATGGAAGCCCCTGATGGTCCGTCGTTCGCCTCACCATACGTCCTTTGTCTGACGTCCTCCAATCTCGAACGTCACCAGCTTCAATCTAACTGATAAAATGTCTTATAATTATCAGAGATAACTGATTACCATGAATTCAGAGATAAGTTTTGACCCTAAGGTTTGCTAGACTCCCTTACTGTCACCTTTCAGTGAGTAACACTGTCATGTGGCAAGTAGGTAAGCCATTAACTCATCCCTCAGTACACCGTTTGTTTCAATAGATCGTGGGTTCTACTGCTCCCTGTGTGTGCCTTGTTTAGTAATCTGCTACTCGCTTCCTCCACATTGGTCTTGTAATGACCACTACATGACTGCCGCCACAGTAATACCCTCATACTGCTGAGACCAACTGTTCACCATTGGGAACGGTTGTTTCTAACTTCCCCTCATTTATATTTGTTGGAATCCTCATGTCTGTTGTCAAAACATCAGTCGTTTTCCAAAGAACCTAGGTTTAATGTTGTGAACATATGAGTGTTTCTGGGATCTGTTCAGTACTAACCCGTTGATGTTAAAAGTCGTTCAGGAACGTTGTTTGTTTACCTACGATCAAGAAGAAAAATCAGTGGCGCAATTTTCGGAGTCACATTCCTGCGGAAGCGGTACCCATATGGTCAGCCTATCTCTGGGGAATATCTCAGTCCTAATCCACTCTTTCAAGGTCTGCCTCCATGTAAAACTGCTGCCCTAACAGATACAGCTCCCATTGTCTAGTATGCCTTCCAAATAGCTTAATATTTCTGCTATTTTGGCATCCGGACCATGTTAGCATATTCGATTGCCCTTTCCTTCTGCTTCAGTACAGTCTTACTGTAGCGGTCACTGAAACCAGCCGCCAGGACGAATGTTCCTATTTGTATTCCTATTTGTATTCCTATTGTATTCGGAAGTTTCAGCGTCAGTTACTGTTAGTTCGCCTCTTTATCGCACTCACGTTAATATACTCTGGACTTCGTCGTTTCAAATTTACTGTTCTGCAGATGGAGTTCGTACAGTGGTGTCGTTTTGGAATGAATGTTTTTCACCAATCTACTTTACATACTACACTGGCCTCAAAACCTATCTTGAAGTGTGCTCAAAATCCACACCCAAGACATCTGTAAACCCTAGTTCCGAATTTCTATTAAGTTAGCGTCGATGTGTGCGGTAGATTCCGATTGTGTCGCTGCATACCACAACACCATATCCATACAACACCACAATACCCAGTAGTTTTACTAGTTGGATTATGAGACTCGGAAATGTGAACTGTGCTCCGAATAAGCCGAACGGCATCTATTGTTATGACCCGCGAAAAGTGTTTGTCCTGGTAAGTTGTGGTTTGTCACATATCCATTGTAAGTCATGTGAAAGTATATAACCCTGAATGCAAATCCTATTTTGCACGGCCGATATGCATTTACATCCTTGGTTGTCGTGCACTGCCAGTTTTTGATGGCCTATCTCGCAAATTACACTATCACATTTATAATAATCTCTTTCAGCTGCCAGTTTTCTTACTGATGTGACTTGTTCTTTAGTTTCTGCGCATTCGAGTTGGACTAACAAGCGAAGCTTTGCGTTACACCATAAACCCCTGTGACCACCAGTTAAATTAAAGTGTAAACATTTACGAGAGATGAGTTCTGTGCTAGGCACTGTTCATGATCATTATCGCGATTATTGTCACTGAGTGGTAGTGAGTCATATTACAATCGAAAGACGTTAGGAATGTTACATGAAGCAAGTCAGTTTAGCAGGTGGCATTGAGGTAACAGACAAATCAGAGGAAATTCACATTATATATTTTATATCATCGACTTTACGTTCCTCTGTCTTCACGGTTGTAACACTTAAAACTGAGGTTCATGTTGGGTTTGGTAATATTAACAACACGATAAGAATATACAACTGCCAGTGTGCACGATGAAAATTGTCCTCTGCTAAATGAGACAAGCGACTAGATATCGCAATTATAAGTATGCAAATGCAATTCAGAGAAACCATTGATACCGGAATATGTCGGAAATAGTCTACATTCAGTTTGCTGTCTGTTGGAACGATCCAACAGAATAATACCTCAGCTGGTCCCGACTATCTGCCTACACGCAACAATGAAAATAGGATGGGCGTCTTGACCCCGTGTTTTATTACAGACTTAGAGAGGTAGAATGAATACAGAAAAACACATCAAACTAGCAAAGCATGGGACAAGTCTCGATTTTGGCTTCAGGTCAGAGATAAAAATTAACGAGCCAACTAAAACGAAAGTTGTTTGAGAAAGAAAAGCAGCAAAACTGTGAAGTTGCATGAGTAACGAACATATTGTGGTGAATTACTAAGTCGGATTTGCAAGTATTCTGAACTTTGGCTGAATACCTCAACACGGCGAGAAAGTACGCTCAGAAACCTACAGTAAGCGGGTCGCGGACAATACAGGTGACTGAAAGAGCTATTGCCGAACGAGATCGGATCAAAGAACGAGGAATGGTAGGCGGAAACCCCCGTGAGAAGACGTCGGCTACACACACAAACCGGAATTTCCGGTCATAAACGCAAGCATGCCCGTAGTGTGGCAACAAACAAGTTGAACAATAAAGACTATGCTTCGTTAAAGGTCTTTTCACCACAGTATTTTTTGTCGCAATCGCTACAAGGTGCACCCGTGTAAACGACCGACTTGCCTCAGTGTTCTGAAGATTCAAAGATTGCCAATGAACTTTCTATTAATAAATAATCAGAACTAGTGGTTCGCAATCACCTCTGAAATATGGTTCAGAGTTTTAAGTTTTTAACTTGAAAACATTTCATGGATGTCATTTTGGTTGCAGCGTTCCCCGGGAACTGGTTTTTACAACCAGAGGGCACGTAGTGAATGGTTACTTGATCACGTATTAAATATGTGAGGGCCTACTATTTGTGCATTATTTACTTATTCTTAAAATGTGGCAAAACAATATTTAGTAGTACAGCCTAATCATTTTCTGACTCACAAATATCAACCATCGATCGTGTGTTTGAGTTTTCAGACCTAAATATCAACCTACAGCGCATTGAGGTCTTTCTATACATTCTCTGGAGTCAGACATGTTCGGTCGGCTTTGACTGTTGCTGCAGTTCGTCTGTCATATCTGTCTTGTTACTTTGATTCCCCTCAGTCATAGCCCACTCAACTTTGCGCCTCGCTGCAGTGCACTTATGCCTAGCTATTTGCCTTAGGCGTTTCAAGGCATTCCATAGAGTATATGAGTAACTACGTCACTGACATGGTTCGTCATTACAGTGTGACTACGGAAAACGACTAACTGATCAGTGGATGGAAAACTGAAATCGTTTACATTATAATGTGGCGAGATTATTCATTTTTTACGCCCTCACGCTGATCGTGTGTTCGAATGTGTGAACCACAATAGCAGGCAACAAATCAGCGAAGTTTCCATTCATACATCCAGTGAACTGTCGTTTGGTTACGTCTGTTGGGTTCACTTTATCTGCCGCTGATTTTCATCTATTTTCTCTCGCATGTTGGCCTGTTGTCGTTGAGTGATTACTCGTTCGGTCTTTCGTATTTTTCTTAATTATCCACTCGTGGGCTATGACCGTATCAAACGGTCGCATTGTTCTACTTCCCTGAGTGTTGAAATAATCGCATTTCCGACTTGGACACAGCACGATAGTAGCCTAGAATTTACTTTTACATTGTTGGAAGTAGGACGTAACGTTTGATTAATGTAATCAAATTCACATGAACGCTACTGTTCTTTATGAAACCCAATGCTTTCTGGGCGCATGAGTGTGAACGTTTTCAGGGAAAAACTGCGCCCTCTGAGGCGACCATTTGTGCGATGATACAAAACCCAACTATTTTGCAATATCAGGAGGGCAAGTGAGAGATCAAAGACTATCTTAATAATCTCGATTAATGTGTTGGTGCGTCCGAGTTCCTGTGTTGATCGTGATGTTCTGAAACATTTAACAGGCAAGAGTTCTACCGGATCAGATGTACGAATTATTCAGTAGTATTAACTATTGCGTGGTGCTCATCACTTCCACTGTGACAGTCCATCACGTGGTCTGTTCATCCTTATTCATGGAAATGTGTGGAGTCCAGACAGTTTTGGATCACAAAACGCAGTAACTAGTAGTGGATTCATCAAAAACCTAATGCAGCATTAGTTATACGTGTTTTGTCACCCAACATAGAATAACAGTACGTTGTTGATGTCAGCTTTTACTTTGTCAGAAGTGTCTTGGTTAATTGACTGTCGAACACATTGAATTGGCTGCTGTCATATTTCGAGGGGCGCAGCAGAGCCTCTCTACGGCGATCACCGCTTAAGCTACTGAACCCAGCAGTGACCACTGTGGATCGGTCCGGCAAAGTGTATATTGGGCATCGCCGTTGGTGTGACCTCAACGAACTTGTCATAACGACTACCAGTCACCATGTGAAAAGTAAAATTAAAGTGTGCTGTTTTGAACCGGTCCGAGTCAAGCCTTAATTCCCACACCACCGTCATACGAGCAACTCATAGCGTCACTACCACCGATATACACCCGTGTGTCTCTTACTGCACGTCGACCAAACTCTCACAAGGTTGGTCTGGCTTCCGCGTAATGACTGTGCCTTGTCTGTCGCCCGTTGCTATACTGTTAGCTTATACGACTTATTCGACTGGGCACACACGTAGACACGTAAAGAGATTGTAATGTGTAGTGAGAACAACCAGGACTAAAGGTTCACCTGCGTATGAGGAATTATAATGTTCATGTTAGTGACTCAATCATGCATGCTAGGGACGGTGAGATTAGGAGTGTCCATTCGAGTTGAATGATATACTAATGCCTTGCTTGATCCATTAGAAGTGAATTTATCGGCAAGACTGATATTCATTTTGCCTGAAATTCAATTCGACCACAAAGAATCTTTGCACGACCAACGGATGCAGATTTTATAGACCTGCAATGGAAGCGTAGTTTTTCATCAGCCGATCATTCTGAAGTCAGAGTTGCCGTTTACGTTACAAGATTATCGCACTATCAGTCTATAACTCAACAGCTTGTACAGTGCTCCGTAATGGCCGTAATGGACGATAGGTCGAGAAAAGACGACATCTAGCTACATGATACAACTCACAGTCCATACATAGTGGCTTGTACAGAAGAACTCAAAGATCAGCGTGATTATGACTTTCCGGAGAAGCAAATGATCGTACAGAAAAGAAGATATATCAAAGACCTAATTAAGGGCACTGATGGCTGACCTCTGATCGCCAGAAGCGAATGCATGCCCATTTCCTTTCAGCCGCTTCGACTACACTTCACCGTTATATTCCTATGATCAGATTACACTACGCTTTTCAGGAACAGTGGTTGCCTTTCAAGCTTTCTTTAACAAAATAATAACAATTCAACTACAGCCAACGTAGAAGATGAAGATCTATCGGTGACTTCTGTAAACTATTATCTACTTCACTGATGGACCAAGTAAGGGGCGGTATTTATAATTAGAGTGGAGCTATGTTATTAGTTTGCACTTTCTGGCAGGTTTTCATTTCTCGGTGTATGGTTCGTGAGTTTAGTAACGGCTGTAGAGTTCGGAAAGACGCACACGAATGAACCACGGATACCGGCGAGGAAGAGAAGGATGAATCAAACGTGCTTGTTTAAGAAAGTGCAGCATGTTCTTAATGATAATTGATGCTCACTCGCATACTGGTAGTCCACGACGGGTTTCGCCCTTCTTTTAACTTATCAGGTACGGATAGTCTGAACAAAGGATCGTGTCAATATGATTTGAAGAACATTTCGAAGTAGATTTTCAGCAAGACTGGCCTTCGTTATAATCTACAGACTGGACTATGCAAAAAAACAAGTAAATGCTATTTTTTGAACGGTATAAAATAGAAGCGTCAAGGTTTTCCATCAAATATCTTCTAGGCACTTACCTGTCTGGGAAGGTCAAATCACGGAGCTATCATCCCGGGAGGTTTTACTGTAAAAACCTCCTGCTTATCAACAGTCAAGGAAGCAATTTTCACCAGTATCACTGTAGGTAGGAGAGGCAAAAACGTGTAGCGTACTCTGTTCCACTTTCAGTCTATTCAAAATGACATCTGTTGGTGTCACGTAACTTTTCAGAGGTGTATCCGGTTATGCGTTACAAATAAGTGTTGTTAAAAACCCTACCGTTTTTATCAGGAAAGCTTGAAATCTATAGTCGTACACTGATTCATAAACGCCGCAACAATTTATAGATCCATTATCCCTAGATCACTGATAACTTGCCACCACAGGTGTCTACTCACACTTAGTCGGAAGATAAAGTGACGATTCAGCCTGCGCATCTTACCAGTAATAGCTCATAATTATCCCTGAACATCACAAGTGTCTCACTTGATAGATCTTTGCCAAACTGCACGCTAAATCGACGTAGTGATGTATGGGGAACTGTTACAAGTTAGCGAGCGTCGACTGATGATGCATGCATGTTAACATACACTACTTTGTGGTCAAACGGGGTGCCTTTAGAAAAACGGTGAGTGAGACCAATGATGATAGCCAGTCACATTTCAGTGGAGAAGCACAGTTTTGGCGAACAGTTCGCCGAAACGAGATTAGTAGCCACTCTGAAGAAGACTGCTACTAATTACAACGTTCTTTTCTCCAACGTTAGACAATGTTCAGAACGCTTTACAGTTGGACAACCTAGCAAGACAAATGAGCAGGCTGGTGTAAAGAGTGATTAACTGGAAAACCGCTGGATGAATCGTCGAGGTAATTGATACAAAACGCCAGTACATAAGTAATTGCAGTTGCTGTTAGCCTAAAATGAGTGTCATACGTTGTTTGACTGTGAACAGTGTGTTGCAAATTACCCAGGTTGGCTAAGCAGAGTTTAGTGCCCTGTTTTGTTTTACAGTTTATTTTAGTACGTAAAAGCATGTTATGGTTCTTCAGAGCAAAATACACAGTAAGTGAATCTTTGTACATAAAATTAATCCCAATTTAAGCCAGAAAACATTCGCTGAACTTGCCGCCGACCTCTACGAAAGTGCTGAATTTGAAATGATGAGGTTTTATCATCCGTTCTGTTAGTCGTTTTGTTATTGGTCATTTTAATAGGAAACGTTTAAATCGCATCCACTTTTCTAACACATTTTTATGCACATTTAATAAAACCAGGGTTCGGCCAAATAACAAATGTTCTCAATCTTTAGGTTATGACTGCTTTGATCGCTTTATCGCCTAACCTACGAAATCTACAATTTGTTTCGTGTGCGTTCTTTTGTTCGGCGTAGCAGTTTGTGGACTGGAGAATCAGGGTGAAATATACATACTGGAATTCGGATTGTTCTAAACGTAAGCATTTCCTTTAATGAATTTCCAGGAAACCCAAATTTCCTCGTCGTTGGTCAGTTTTAATAGGTTAGTCGATATCGCCCAAAAGTGAATTTTAAAAACCTGAGGAAGCCAAACAAGTTTTTAATGCGAACTTCGCATAGACGCTTGATATGCAGGCATAATATAACTTCAGCTGGTACCTATCGACGAAATCACTGGGTGTAATGTCACTCAGTAACCGCCGCCAATTCTCATTCTTGTACTGTATTCTCTCGTCGGTTAGTCTATTTAATATTATCCTCTATCATTCCAGCAACAATATACTTCAACTTGGCACCCAACTTTGTTCTTTCCTACATGTCATTACTCTCGACCTGCGCTTACCACATCCAGTATACTGTACATAAATGGATGTGAAATTGAGGATAACAATGCCAGTTTTTGAACCGGGCGAAGAAAGGTCTTCACCTGTTTAACCCGATCGCGAACAGTCTAATCAGGTGTACTTCAGGTCACTTTCCACATTTCCCCAGTTTTTCTACCCTGTATAATATGAAAACGGGTAGTCATTTTCTTGCACCAGATGGCAGATTTCGAAGCTTTCACCTTTGGATAGTTGACTCCACTTTTTGTGTCATCTTCTTTTGCTTCAGCTCATTAAAAGGGTTGGTAATTTCATAGCTAACAATGTTTTCTATGGAAGCTGTAGTAGGTTTTTTTAGTCTTTCCGAATAGACCAATTTTCTGATATAATGCGTTTTTAGCATTATCTTCTCGACAGCACAGTTTGCTCTATATATATTGAAGATGTAAACCAGGTGCAGTCTGGCCTGTTGCGTGTACTAACCTCATCGGTGTCCCTTTACTCCTCTGGATGACTCTTAGCGGATGCTGCATTACACATTCAGTGAAGTGATAATCTTATTCAGATACTGTCATCGAATTTTTCACTACAGCCTTCTTCCTGAATGAATTTGAAACAGTCGATCATCCACGCTCCACCGAGTGCTTCTTCAAGAATTCCTTTCGAAAAACACTTCATGCACTCTCAAATTTGATCAACACGCTTCATTTTCAAGCACAGTATAAACATTTTGGAGCTTGTCAACACTACAAAACAACCATTTATTCATCGGGGGCTTTAATTGATATTTATATGGCCCCCAAATTGGTTTTCACATGGAAGTGTACTTTTATTAACATAAATGTAAATAACTATCAATTGTTACCATTCAATTTCGTAGACATTTTAGTAAACAAGAAGAAACCAGGACTCTAGTAAATTGCGCTAACGAGGAGTCAATAGGTGTTCAATCGACTGCAAATACGTGGATCCGCGGGAAATAACACAAAAACAAACATATTAAAGGGTACACATTTCGATGTTTCTCAACTTTTAATAGAGTTTTTTACTTGCAAAGATGATCCACATTCCAGTGGACCAAACATAGACAATGATGCAGATACATGGCTTACGATATCTTCACCTTTTCTTATGCCTCGTCAACAGACTATTTTATGAACGGACTGAACAAAGATGATAGAAATATGTGTCTTCGGCTTTCCGTTGATGATATTTAGGGCCAAATGACTCATACTGTCAATAGTTTGGGGTTTCGATCACACCAGATAAGTCTGACAAATACAAAAATGAACGAATCCAAAGGCTCATTATAGGTTGCAACGTAAGCATCAGCGACACTTTTATGTCCGAGCCCAATTAATATTTGAGCTAACTACCACTGAAAAGAAAATTTAGCGGAGCTTTTCCACTCTTCAGCTTGAATTCTAATCATGTAATCTTTTGTGGTAGAAATGATCACTGAATTCAGTGTTTTGAGGGTGAATGTAAACACATCTGTCAGCCGAGGTCGGTTACCTATATCAAGAACCATTCAACCGTTCATTAGAAACGAATCGGTAATGAACCCACGGACATCATACGTTTAAAAAAATGAACATTACTCGGATTGATAGAATACAATCATTGAAATCCGTTATGGTCAGCATCGTACGGACACTCGAAAAGTAATCTGGATTTCATAGGCAACTTGTAAAAAACTAATCCTAAACGTATACGACCCTTACAGTTGACTAGCTTTAATTGATGCAGATTATCACATTATGTTAGGTGGTTTGGTTTACTAAGTCAGATATGTCCAACTGTTTGCTTTCTTTACCATTAATTGTTCTGTAACAAAACAATTACAATCACGTGTGCTCCACCCTGGTCGCATCGGAGATAACCAGCATGAAACGACTGACGGTAAATCACTGCATACCGTAAGATAATGCCATACAAATGTCGTACAATCGGGCTGGCTGATGGACACCCGATCGTACACGAGGACAAGACATGTCTTGTTTCCTTACAGCTGTGGGCGGCCCATCTGGCGCATATATGAACGTATACCAATCTGAAGGTGTATGCCTACCTGCCGTCGGAATGAGCTTGGCTAGCACAATAAGCACATTGTGTATCCAATCACCACATGTGAGATGCAAACACAAATCGGTGCCAAAGTCAACAGACGGTGGAACAAGCGGTTATACATATGTGCAAACAGGAATATAGCTCTGCTTTGATGTTTGGAAATTTGCAGTCAAAACCCCCAGACGTACGTCTGTCGAAACAGATGTGACTGGTGTGTACTATGTACAATGGCAGACTGACGGAAATCGTGTGGTTTACAGTTCCCCCTAGACGTAACCGACTGACAATGACCCTGTGGTCAGACTGCGGCTATATCTTGACAGGCGCAAGTAGATTATACCTACGACGAAACTCTCCATTCGGGCACGCTGGTGCCGATCTAACCACTAAATCGCATAAAGCTTTAAATGAGCCCTCCGATGCGAATAACTAGTGTACTTGCCGTAACCAATCGATTCGTTGTTCAGGGTGAACATAGGGCTAACGAAACCACCCGAAAACTTGAACTTCACAAAGTTGACGAATGACGCTTAATTATAGATCGGACGATGCTCGCAGATTTCTAATTCGATGGGCTTAACTGACAGCCCCACAGAATGGAAACTTCAAAAAACATACAAATCACAAATGTTAGCCCTATTGCGTACCCCTCACATGTCCGAAGTAGAGCCTTACAAATGTGCAACTCGATTGTTGATATATATGCTTTGACAAGTGATGATCTGTAATTACGGTGGCCAATTACTTCTGGTAAAATACTGGGATAATGACTGGGATTCCCGAATCCCGACTTTTCAAGGCAAATACCGATCGAGCTCTAACAGATTTATTTTGAAAAACTGTGCTACAAATAGAAAGTTCTTTCCGTCTATCGTGGTTAATCCGGAAGAATGGATTTACACGGATTAATAGTAATAACAAACGGTATCGTCGAAAATAAATATTTTACTGCCATTTGCTTCATTTTTCCCTTCGAACGAGATGACTGAGGGACTGGCTCATACAAGACAATATAGCGCCTGACATTGCTGCACTAGGGTAATTGAGTAATACGGAGCAAATTGCAAAATTTGCCATCCTTATTCATGCTGTCTGCTCGTTCGTAATCCCATCAAAAACCGTCGAATCTATTCGGTTTCGATGTCCACAGGAAAGCTTTAAAGACGACTTAGATGACATCCCTAAAGCAGTCTAAAACGCGACAAAGAAGCTTGATGAAGTGACCAGAGCACAATATTTGAATTAAGTCGTTTAAGCCATTAAAACCTTTCTGCCTTCAGTGGAGGAGTTAGTCAAACTAATTGGATATATCCGGTTGTTCAATGGAGTTTCTATGCAGACACTACAAACAATGCATTATTTGTTTCGCCAATAGCCAGTCTGAATCAACGCCAAACTTCACGGTTGTTATTCAGGGAAAAAGGTTTTAGAATTTAACATTCAGCTTCAAACATTCTACTTCGAAGTTTACTTTAGACAGATCTGTCCCCAACTCTACCTAATACTGACTAGTTAAATTATTACCTAATAATGATAGTCAAACTACTCATCAAACCTTGCGGTAGCAAACAATTTTTCAATTGTTTTTCTTTATTTACAACTGGAATTTGCCGCTATTGTTTAGCAAACGTTCGCTGTTATAATCAAAATTTATTATGCTCATGTGGATTCAGAGTGTACGAACCCCTTGACACCCTAACACACCTGTTTCCTAAATAAATTACATACGTGTGAATCGTCTATCCAATGAACATTTGGTCGGCTTTGATGAGAATAAACAGCACAAGTTTATTTACATCGATCAATTCAGATGATGCTGGTGCTAGGTTTTGAGCTCAGCAGTAGAGTATGACCAGCAGACCGTAACAGCAAACTGCATATTCTTATGAACTTACAAGTTCAAGAGAATGAGCTTGACACAACACTAATTTAAAGACCTAGTTAAAAACTTCATTGTGAGATGCACAGAGAGGTCCTCAAAATTATTTACTTAGGTCATCCCAGCTCCAATCTTTCGAAAACCCGCAACGTTGGGTATATACCGTAAGAGAATGTTTATCAACGAGCAAAGTAACTCTGTAAGTGGCTGCTTTCGACTATGACTGTCCAGAGTTTACAGTTACGTTGGATTTTGAAATATTCTACCTTAATAGGAAATGCTCAGTCGGACTGCCAGATGTTTTACAGATTGGGCCAGATCACAAAGTACAACAGGAATTGGTGATATTTGTCTCTTTACGGCGACGAAATATATGGTCACCAAAATGTCTATATGCGTGGGTGTTAAATGACTTACCCGAAAATGAGCTTTACCAGAATTTCCGTTTGGTTAATGAGAGGCAAATGGAAACATCATGAGATATGGAATTCAAAAGTCTATCCACCGTTTAGTGCGTTTGCTCCACGTGTTATGTTCAGTTTGAATGCCTGTAACTTTTAACAGTTAATCGAGGTAATTCCATAGATAGAATACAAAATGTTTACACTTTCTATTAAAAAAGAGTTTCATGTAATATAGCTTTACAAAAGTATAGCTAAAAACTATAACTGTGATTCTGTTAGAAACATAATCGGGTGCTACACTCAACCGTGCACGGCATATGATCCCACAGTCCGTGAATGGACTAGAATACCGTCAAAACACGTTCATTTCGAACATAGCACGCTCTTCATAAGTGCGTCTGCTACTAACATTGACCGTTGGCAGTATGGAGGTATTAGGCACATTTAGGATTTGATAAGCCTCGAGCAACCTTGATCGCTTCCTTTCTTCAAACTTCTAACTGACTAGCATCCTTGATTTACTTCACCAGGATTCCGATATACCACGTGCAACGCACGTTCAAACCCATGGGGACTAGAGTATGATGTTAACCATGTGCACCGAAATGTCGGTCAACAAAGTAAGATCACTTTTGTCCAGTTTGTAAGTCCTCACATGTCCCAACACAGCGTTGAGATATTTCACTGTATACCAAAATAGTCGTTTCATCCATACCTTAGTAAGTTTTGCAATGACTTCAGTCCAATTCATCGCAGTCGTTCGCGAACAGTGTAATCGACTGATTTTGAGAGACCTAGTTTTTCATGCAAAAATTGAGCAACAAACTGTTTCCGAAGTTGTTGCTCATAAAATCGATATGGTTAATAACGCTAGCTTTCCTGCTGCAACGCTTTCACGGTGAAAGGTCAACTGGATTGTTTCGTGTTCTTTACAATCAATATTGCTTGGTAGCAGCAGGTCCTGAATTGTGTCTTCAGAATTGCGATAGTCATCTGGTTAATTATGTTTTGCAAATTAAAAGAATTGCTTTTAAGTTTTCACCTCTGTAGGACAGGGAACGCTACTTTATTCAGTAACTTGTTTTGGTAACAACGTGCAGCAAAACTGGTCAATATTGACAAGAAAAAGAACTTTCTGGGTAGGGGCCCTTAGATTTTTTATCAGCATTCTCATACCCATATTAATGGACGCTTCACTGCTCAATGGTTGTACCGTATCTCTGAAAACTCGTCTCACTTTTTATGATCAGGCATGAGGTGGAAGATCCGCATGTTTTTCTGACTTTTTGCCATTAACAGAAAACAGTTGAATAGGTGGTACGTCCCGTTGCGTACGAACACACAAGGTTTAGACAGTATCTACAATCAGAAATTTTCTCTGACATACAAATTCCATGAAGTGTACAGGTATAAGTTCATAATGTTCGCACCCGGTTTGTCGCTGTTTGTACTCTTCAACGGAAAATAAGTAAGGTTTGCGGTTTGATTGAAATGCAAAATTAAGCACTCACTGCTTTTATCTGGTTTATCTCAGTCAGCAGGACAGAGCATCTGGTAGAAGATACACTTGTGACTGATCACCAAGACGTCTGAACAACTTTGATATTTGTGTGCGTAACCATATAATAGCATAAGGCAATAGGTACCTGTGAGTCTTTTGGCTTTACGACGGATAACTTGTGTCCACATTTGAAAGTGTCTACCTTTAAACCCTCTGTTAATCACGTCACCATATACGAAAATTATCTGTGGATTGTTTTCCATGAAAAAACTGTAACGATAATGGTAACACGTGATACTCGTGTCTGTATTCCGACCAGAAAGAATCTATCGACCGCGCGTTCACTAACACCAGAAGGAGCATCATTCTATCCACTATACAATAGGTACGGCCTGCATGACGACAATAGCTGATAATATATTTTGCCAAACAGACTGTCTACCAAAGTTGGACTATAGTGAGTTCAGTTCGCTACATCAAGAAACCATTCTCAAATAAATGACAACCGGTGTTGACGAGTTTCTGCAAAACAATGAACACCTAAAATGTTACACTTGCAAGTGAACCGTAACTTCGTGATTAAAGCAGGCAGTTTTATTAACATCTATGCAACGGAAAAGAAGTTCAGTTACAGGTCTCATTTGGAAAAAGATGGTAACGACAATTAGGAGTTACAAATTATACGAGAATGGTTAGTGATGATAATTTGCATGATTTCGTCAATCAGGAATATCAGGTCACTCAGCTCAGTTTTTCAAGATGATGAGTCCTAGAAACAGATAGATGATTATGTCTTACTTACGCAAACACAAGTTACGCCGAATGTTTATGTCTGCATACAGTACAAAGTGCTTATGTGAAGAGATAATAACAAAAACCGAACTGCAAAGCACGTACGAAAGAACTAAGCTGTTAGAAGTTACAGTCATTTGCATTACCATGGTGATGATGAACTGATATACGTCTTTCTAAACTGGCCGGGCCTATTTGAGATCTCCAGTAAAAGCAGTCTCCACGGGGTAGGACACTTGGTTGTAGTTCGCTGAACACAACGTACGGAAACTCCACTCGGTTAGTCACACTCTGGTCTGTTGAAAAACTACTGCCTTTAAAGTACAGACAGTTGAAATAGATACGTAATTTACGCTACCTCGTCAACAATGTGCTCTTACGAAGCTTCAGTTTATCGTACTAAACGGAATTGGAATAACTTTCTATTTACCGCTTTCTTCCTGTAACCGTCCCCTTCATAGTGCTGTGGTCATGCAGAATCTCATCAACACGACTTTCAATTCAGTCAGCTTGTCCAAATATGCACCATGCAGTACTCTCAATTCCGTAGTACAAAAATCTAGTTTTTCCGTTTGTTAATCAATTACGAGAATGTTTAAGTGATGGATGGGATGCTTTCATGGACATCACCCGTCTCTGCATTCACGACACTCGTGAACGGGATCACGAACACTTTCTGTCACATTGTCAGTCGAAACAAATGAGAGAATGATCCAAGTGTATAGATTTGTCGAAATAAGATTAGGCATTTTTGTGAAGTTTTATCTTTCGAATGATAACTGCACGTGAGTAGTGGAAGTTAACCAGCGAATGGGAATTTCGCACTGAACTCTACGGTCCAAAATTGGAGACTTCTGCTTGTATTGTTTGAATGATTCAATCAGTGTAGTTTTAATTTTGATAACGTTTCATCCCCCACAGGTAGGCTCTCGTGTACCAAACCGAGTGGATGCCGACTGTGCGATGTTTCAGCTAATAGTTTCCAGCAAATTAAAATGCAAAACCGGTGTTTGTGATTTGTTTAAAAACAACGGCGCTTTCATCTTGACTCATTCGACCTCAGCTGCTATCATCAAAGTTCACCAGCTACTCTTTGCCAACTGCACAAATGATACTTATGCGAACAAATACCTGCAGACAGATTTATGGAGGCCTAACGGGTAACAAATCAGCTGGTGAAATACTCGCGCTTTGCATTTGGAAAAATCCAGATCATTTGGTAACTACTGCAAGTTCTTTCATCTACTTGAAGCACTGGGTTCCCTTGATCCAATTCATCAAACTAACAAGAAAACAAACTTTTTATGATGTTAACATTTCGATTTATCTCGTTAGGAGCATACTAAGTACAAACAGAATATATAGCAAAGACGCATGGCAACAATCGTTGAAGAGTATATCTTGGGTCGAAAGGCCACCACCAGGGGATGTAGACGGTTCGAACCATCAATTTTGGCGCACACAACACTGGTTTTCTTTGTTTGATCAACACAGCTTCACTGATGTCCAGAATTTTGAGGCTTAGGTGCCATCGCAACACAGTGAACGGCCTTGTTGTATCGGCGTTGTGACCGGCTTCGCAATTGACGACGCCGGGTTTCACGTTCGGTCAATCTTTACACTGTTCGTGCGCTCAGCAGACTAAATCAACCATTTTGAGAGGTGTTTGGCCATACGTTGATGCAAACACCGGTCCGTTCTACCGACATAACTGTCCGTTAACTTGCATGTGAACGACATGTGAGACAGAATAGTTAGGTGTGTCAGGTCTAGCGTTTTCGTAGCTAACTTCTCAAGTTGGTGATAAGAGACGCAATTCAGCTGCCAGATAGGTGTGATTCACAGCTAACTGACGTAATATAGTGGACAAATGGTCTCCCATAAATTGTAGTTATATGAACACCTCTTTTTTGTTTGCTGTATGAACTGCAGGTCTCTGTGTTGTTTTCTTGCTATGAACTGAGATAAAGTTATCCTGATATCCGTTAGCAAGTAATGCGGTTGTTAGGAAATCTTTGTCTTGTGTCAGCCGGTCATCTGTACTGATTCGTCGGGCTCTGTCAAACAATGTTTTAACTAAACCACGCTTGCAGCT
>LUCH01000118.1:4551-15574 GCA_013368495.1 Paragonimus heterotremus | reverse complement strand
ACCCGAATCATATCCACGTAATTTGTAGATATAGTCTTTCGTGAAATCCAAAACTCAGTAAATGGCTACAGAGTAATATAATTCCGAAACTGATTAGGAGTTTGCAGTAAATCAGGCATTCTGCAAGTTCCTACCCGAGACGCTGAATGTCGTACCCAGGAATCTTATTTTAGTGAGTGTCCCACCACTAGACGTTTCCCTCGTATAAAAAAATAGATCAGACCGATGATGTGGATGAGTAAAATGTCAGAGCAGAACAGGTAGGCAAAATAGTATGGCACAGCACCACACTCCTTGAGTGAAATGACAATTGGCGTGGGCCAGCAACCAAAAGTCTGGTAAAAACAAGTTTCACAAAAACGTATAAACCGAACTGAAAATAAGTGACGAATATTCATTGATCCAAAGGTAACAGATTCGATCCAGCATGACATGACCGTTGTTGTGTCCATTTTACGTTTCTTGCATCATCAAAGTCGCTCCGAAATCTATGGTAATATGTTCAGATAAACTTTGTTCTAACAATTCGAATCGCCCCGTGAGTTCATTAGAATTGAAAAGGTGTTTTGGCAAACAGTCTGTTTTCGGTTATTCACCATCGGGTCAATTTACATAACACTTCATATCATCATGGTTGACAGGCCAGCGAAATTAAAAGCAACTATTTCACATAATTACGCCATGTGGTTGTGAATTGGAGGACCACTAGGTGACAAAACTGATCTCCGGAGGCGTCGAGTCGATAATGAGAGGTCATGGCAACCGTAGGGCCTGTACGAATTTCTTCTGAGAGCACAACTGTGGATTGCGCAACCGAATTCCGATCGCTTCTGCGGTAGCCAGAATACGAAATTTGACTCCTCTGGATCGACGACTAGGCAAGTGATAAAAGGACTGAAAAGTCACTTCCAGTGAGACTTGATGCCCTGAGTCAACAAGGTGCGCCAGAATTGCACTCGAATTCGAGTTCATCTCACCCTTAGTCAGTCATATGGAGATGATGCTCACGTATCCTCTTGGAAGGGCACCTGATTGTGCGATCGACATAACCTGCCCCTTAGGAGCATTCAGAAGAGTAAACACAAAATGAGGTCACATTTAGGCAACGTATCTTTGAGCTGTACGTGGACTACCGGGTCGGACCTGAACGAGATTCGCGGTTGTACCGCAACGTAGGTCCTTTCAATTGCTTTACTCATTCTGCGAGTCACCAGTTCAACCAACGCCTCACCTTTGTATTCTAGTGTCATGCAAATCAACTTCTTTTCCGCAGGTGGGAGCTTAACATTCGGTTCTGTCAGTACCATATGTCTATTCACGAAGTTTACAGGATAGGCGTTCTCTGCGAATATCCGTCGTAAAACACCATTTCTGTCTTAATCATGTCGTCACTGCATATCCTCATAGCTCTGTATGTCAAACTACGAAAGCGGTTTATCCTCTGTTTGAGAGGTACGCAACTGAGAAAATGAGTATACTGGCCATTCTAAGTCCCATACCTGTGAATAATCCTATGAACTGAACCATCTGCAGGACGATTCAATGCCACATCCAGGAAGGATATTTGTCTATCTTTCTCGGCTTCAAGTGTAATATTGAGATAAGTCTGTGTTGTGTTCGCCTCAACAAGTAGGCTATCCAGATCCACAGTTTCGTCAACTACACAGATGATGTTGTTCACGCACCTCTCTAGAAAGTGCTGTTGTCAATAAACCCACGAAGCGTAGTCTTTTCTAACATTGCCATGGAGATATCTACCATCGGTGAACCTAATGGTTACACCATCGCAACGCCATCCTTCTGACGGCAACTTTTCCCATCAGTCCGAAATTGTACATTCTACGTGCATGTTATTATGGTGTTTACGGATATGAAACAAAAATTTTAAACAATGGCTGATCGGTGTGGATAAATTGCCAACCTACCATTCAGAGACGACCAATGCTTCTGTTCGGGATTACCAACCGATCTGGGGCCCTCCTGATCCAGAGTTGTTACATGAAGGCTTTAGGCCTGTTGGTGGTTAACTGGGAGTGTTTTAGTGAATGTTGTCATTGTCTGGCCGAGGTGTCTCTGAAGTATGTGCAGTAACTAACGCATGGCACTAAACGCCGCGATACAACCATCCCACCTGCAAAGCTTTCTTCTGAACTATACCTGACGGTTGTTTACCTGTAAACTGCCAACATTTTGATATCGACTGTCTGAAGACCACATTGCCCAATTATTTTTTTACTAGCAAGGCCTGGATTCTTCTCTCTATGGTTGTGTAACAGTTAAACATTGGTGTAAACGACTTAGGTATTGCAGCCTATGAGAATGATGACCTGTGATTTGCGATTGCATATGAGCGGATTTAATGGGACTTTCACACAATTATGATGTGGATTTCAACATTTTATTTAGAAATCTCGTCTCAGCATCCAATCCTTCAATCGTTTTCAGCTGGATTGACATAAGTAAACTTGCAACGTGGGGCGTTCATAATACCTTTGAAAAATATGTTAAAATGAAACCGCCGATTGGACTTCATCGGTCTCCGATATATAATGATATATCTAGCTAACAACAACTCGAAAAACTACGACTCATATTGTTTGGGTGCACAAGTCACATCGAGCTTCAGTGGAAGAAGAGTCAAGGTTTGTGTAGAACCAGTAGTTGACGTTTGATCAAACTCCCATTATTTCACACAAATACCATGTATAAGCACATTGTGCATTTAATCGTACGCATTGTTTTGACCATCTCTGTCCAATTCTCGGTCTCTCAAAGTTTCTTCCATTTCATGAATTGTTATTCCCAACATCACGCCGAAAAAATGTGAATCAGTCAGTTTGTTTAGGCACACCGTATCCATGTGATATAGCTGTTGTCATCGTAAAGTAACAGAGTGGTGGTATTAGATGCGGAATTCACGTTAGCTGTATCACTTGCATGAAGACTTTACGGCATAACTGCGAATGGTGCACTTTTGTCTCTTTGTTTTCTGTGCGGCCAATCATGAGTTATTTGACTGAAATTGCGTCTGTACCGTTAACCAACACGACAGCATCTTTTACGATCAATCTACCAGCTTGGCAAACAACTTGATGCCAACAAAGATAAGTAGTCATGTCTTGAACAACAAATTACTTCACTTCTTGGTTTTGAGTTCATGCATTAATTTAATGTGTTTGTTCTCCTATAGCAACGCACGTTTAAGCGAGACAATCAAAACTAGTTTGTTATTTTATCACAGCGAACGATACTCACCCCCAGTAGTCAACCAGTTCGAGGTAGCACGCGGCTCTTCTTTGAGCTCAAAATCCAGAGTTACTGGACATTTCTTCTTTGCTCTCAGTTGATGTATCGTGGATTTCTCATAGCACTGTAGGATATCTTCAGATTGCACCTAAGTTCGACTGCCATCAGGAGTAGCCTTTTCTGTTGTACAAGGCTTTCCTTTAGGTTTACACGTCTACTCTTTTCATGCCTCTCGTTAGCGTAAATGCGGACGCGGTAATCATGCTGCTTGCTGCACTGGCAAATCTTTCGCATTAGTGTTTATAAAAACTGGCGTTAAAATCATTAGTGAATCTCAGATGTTTTCGGTCTGTGAACTTACTGTCTGCCAAGAACGCTGACCCCACTGGAGTACAACAGGCGGCTGGCATGGTTAGTATTCACCATTTTCTAAGGAGAAACGTGATGTGAAATAAGAAAAAAACTGACAAAACAGAAAACATTGCTAGCCTGACGACAAATAACCTGAGGAATACTGTGTCCCACAGTACCAACATCATATATTATTATTGGTCTTATGTACTACAGGACTGCTGATCAACTTACTCGATTTAACTCAGACGGGGAAAATCCTATTAAGTCAATCGTCAACGGACGAACTGACAAGTTTCAACGTAAATCATGAACTTGAAACCAAACTATCACTTTCAGTGTAATACAGTATACACGAACACAGCAGGACATGACAACCGAAGCGTAGGCATATGTTGGACGTGCTTGCGTCCACGCTCATCACCTAAAGTTTGTATCACACCAAGTAATTTCGATATTCACTCCTATAGTCAACCGTTAAGAAGGAAGAACTAGGTACTATAATATGCCCTGGCATACTGCTTCAGGTGAAGTGATATTTTCTCACCGAAGTTTAAAAATGTTAAGACCAAAAACAAAGTGAAGAGCTTACATAATCTGGGCATACTGAAGCTGACAGCTGCAACTCGGCAAAAAGTCACTGATGGCAGCGATTGATTCACATGAGGGTTGAAATCGATAAGCTTACTGCACTGTATGAACTGCAGACCTTTGTGTGCCATATATATACCTCACAATGTCCTCTTGTGAAAGACCACATTAAGTCGATCCTTAACGGTAAAGACAGGTTTAATGAACAATGAACACCGAAGGGTACAGATTTGTGTGCAGTTCCCTGTAACGAAGTTGGCTGCATGCATGATGAAGAGTGAACAGTGGTGTGCTGTTCAGTAAACATGGAAGGTCATCGAGAATTTGTCTACTCCAGTCCATATAGTCATCTGATGCCTGTGTCCATTAATAACAACTGTAGTGACTGATAAGATGCTGGTCATCTGAATACTCATCAGTGAGAGTGACAGAGAACAAGGAGCTGGTAAAATCGAACCACACACCTAACACAGAGAGCCGTGTTACTAAA
Source organism: Paragonimus heterotremus (assembly GCA_013368495.1). Taxonomy (NCBI): domain Eukaryota; kingdom Metazoa; phylum Platyhelminthes; class Trematoda; order Plagiorchiida; family Troglotrematidae; genus Paragonimus; species Paragonimus heterotremus. The sequence continues at coordinate 10,896 of LUCH01000118.1, read as the reverse complement.
TTGGTTTGTCGTTTCTCAGATTTGGCTTGGGTTAGCGCAGACAAGCCACTAAGACAAATGTTTAGAATGGCAACCTTCAGCATCTACAGTCACACACATCCCTGTGTGAACTTTCGTTAGAAGGCTGTAACATCCGTATATGTAAATTGGGACATTGCAACCCAATGAGTGACAACCACTTCTTAGCAAGAACAAAAATGAGTTAAATTTCCTTCGTTGTAAACCGAATACCAGTTACATAGAAATTATCAGTATCCCCTATCTTCACCACCCTACCCCAGGTATACCTGTTACCGGCATACGACAGCTGTTGCCACAAATGTTTTTTTTACTCATTAGCACAAGGTGAAACACAATATTCGTTTCAACTTACCAACTATGCAACAAAAGTGAGTAAGAAACTTGAACCGAGAAAATCGACAGTAACAAAAATTCACACGACATTTTCGTACACACAATCATACGATGCTTAAATGTGCAACCACGCATTTGCAAGCTCTAACCAAATAAAGGGTGTTTGGTTCTGGATCAGCAAATGGGTACATTTTTGTGCGCAAATGCCTGTGTTGTGGACCACAAGATGTAAGAATAAGCACTCCCAAGCGATGAATGCATGTTTGAGTGTAACAATTTACCGTGGTTGCTGCATTCACAGTTCGATTACATTCCCTAACGAAGGAAAGGTAACAGTTGTTCCAGTATACACATGTATCACTTTACATGTGTTAACGCTGTGTTGAACGGTTTGGCCAGGCGATCTGATTACGGGACTTTGTGCGATATATTGACAAAGCGGCTGAACCTAATTGCTTCCGTGGGTTTGTGGAAAAGGGCAAATATTCTGAAAAATCTATTAACCTTTACTTTTAGAGCTGACAGGACATTTTGTAAATTTAAAATGATTTATACGATTTGGTCAAACCCGAGGCTGGAAAAAAACGCGCTAATTTTGTTCGTTGGTACCGTTTCACCCTTTGGTGGGAGCGGTAAGTTTACGGTGGTTTAATGCTTACACAATAATCTAAGCAAAAATTGGCGGAAAGTGTACTGGTGATGTAAGAAGTATTGACACAGAAATAGCAGTCATACTGAGGTGATTGAAAAACCCGAGTTGCATTATGTCCCGGAACCTGTCAACATCTGAACAGTCTAAGGTTATTGCCAAGTAGTTGTGGGTGAGTTATCGACCGGTGAAGTCACACTGTTCTCACAAACATGAGGGTCGGGAGCGAATTCCAGTCCAGACGACGATATGTGCTACTGCATATCAATTATTCCAGTGAATAAAGTAACTTCAACCTAACTGAAAAGCTCTGATCACGTGGTCGTCGACTGGAGCAATTCTGTTTATTTTCCACTTAAAATGGTAGAACAAACTGGAAACTATTTACAAAAGGCAGTGATTGGGCATTTGGATATAGTCAAAATAGATGTTCTTCTAGGCCAAATTAATACGGCCAGTATTGTCTGGGAATGTGGAAGATCGGAATGAATGTGACAGGCAGTTTCATTAGCATATTTACATTTTTGGTGGTATCCAACCGTTCCTCTGAACTTGTAATCCAAATAAGAATATCTCTGTACACGGATGCAGCTTCCGGCTGATCCCCATGCTTCTGGAACAGATCGTAACTGCATTGTGTTGGCAAGCTAGAAAATAGGATGACAGCTTTCGGTCTGTACAAAATTGACATTGAAATTGTAATGCAATTTACATAGCATATTAATAATAATTGACCCCAAGCCCATTAACAGGATATTAGTAACATTTCGTTTACGTAAAATTTTGAAGATAACTAACAATATAAAATTTCATATCAATTCTACAGAACCGGAGGTATTTACATATTATCGGAACCAGGCTATTTCCTCGTAAGCTTTTGAAAATTCCTGTTGGAAAGGGTCAGAAGCAAGTAGTCACACGTTTACCAAGGAGAAAACTTTTAATCTTGTTGGAAATTCAGCATGATAATTTCATTAGACTATTTTATTGGTGGGCACACTACAGCAACCGCGGTTATAATATTTGGAACCCACTGGACACAATTACTCATCAATACTCAGTTATAACCGTTAAAAGCTCAAGTATGTCAAATGGCATTGTTTTGATTCCAATACTAACACGGGTAAGCAGTATGGATTTTTGTTGAAATATATTAAATACACTTGTTAATTGTTTGCTACTTTCACCCTTGAGAAGAATTTTCAGCTCACCTTTTTTGAACGGAAGCAGTAGACTCTTGTTGTAATCATCTGAAGTAGGTCGATAGTACACAATGTTAAAATACTCAAGAATATTGTCACCAAAATTCTATCCCCAGAAGACAAACAACAATGGGGATAAAAGTGAATGAAAACATATTTAACCCGGTAGACTTGAAATTTTGAATGCAGATTTGATGTTGAATATATCACTTTGCCATTTCGGATAACGTGTCCAATTAGCGGTTTGGGTGATTACGATTAACCCAATTGGACAGATGATATTCAGTGGACTAGTCAAGGTCTTCATAGTTCGGTGGTTAACCACCACACACTTTTACCTAGTACGAGGGGGAGTCAAAAAGTAATGCCATTTTATTTCGGACAGGTATAATTGCCAACACAGGGACATGTATTATACATCAAAATAAAGCTGGTCCTCTGTGGCTCACATCCCTACTTCTCAACGTAGTCACCGTTACGCTCAATAGTAACGTTCCACCTTTGAATGAGCGCCTCGTAAAATTTTATCGTCTGTTCTTTGAGCCACTTCTTCACTGTGGTTTTCACTTCCTCGTCACTGGAATAATGTTTGCCTCTCAAACCCTCTTTCATGGCTCACTCCAAGGTTTTCCGTCAAATCATCAAGAGTTATACGCCTGTCTTCTCTGATCAGAACATCTGCTTTTGCTTTAGTGGCAGGATTGACAGACGCGGATAGACGGCCAGAACGGTGTTTATCGGCTACGCTCATAGTTCCCACCTTCTCATCCTTCAAACGACGAACCCACCTGCATACATTGCTATAATCTACAGTATTGTCCCCAAACACATTTGTTAATCGTCTGCGAATGTTCATGGGGGTTTCCCCCTCAGCAACAAGGAATTCCATCACTGCTCTTTGTTTTTGACGCAACTCTACGGGGGGAGCCATTTTGAATTTTCCTTGTGAGTCAAAAAAACATGAAAGGTAAGAAACAAACGATTACATAACGTAAATGATATAATCATTTATAACTGAGAAAAAAATTCGGGTAATTTTATGAAAAACTTCACCAGAATTAAAAACATTGGCACTACTTTTTGACTCTCCCCCGTATATGACGCCGTCTAGAGTTAACTCCCAGATGGCCAGCAGAACACGTGACCCATTCTTCATAGACTTGATAGTTCGATTAGTCGGCCAATAGATGACGTCTTTGTACCGTCTCTGAATGACTACTGAGTCATTCATGAATAGTGTTCCCATACATATTGTTCACTGAACTAAGCTCTTCACTTTGATTGACTTAATTTGTTGTAAATGAGTATGTGAAATCTCTTGTATGATTAGTCAAAGCTGAAAGAACAGTCTTGTGAACGCCGTTCGCTAATCGATTTTTACAGAGTTAGTAGCATCTTTCTGTGATAATAATTGTTTACCTTCTACTGTAGCAACACAGGGGACATGGTTGACGTTTATTTGCTTCAGAAAGAACAATGTCAAACACTTATTTTCAGTAATTATCTGTCATATCGTTACAAGCATACAATACTGGCATGTATTTTGGATAATCTGCCAGGTTGGTGGGGATTAAACTGCAAAACATTTGGGCTGAGGCTGGACTCAGACCTGCGTAGACTATCTCATAAGTTGTGCTTGGATGAGCAGTCAACCAGATTATTTAGTAGATTTTGTATGAAAGAGTAGGTTGTCTGGATAACCGCATTCAACTGTAAACTGTATATGCTTCCTGTGTGGTTTCTTAGCTCAACCGGTAGAGCGATTGCACTGTTTCAACATGTCTGCTGACGGCAGAGTCCGGACTGCCGCCAGCTGGGCTGCCGAATCCGGAAAAAATAAAAGTCGTGTGGGCGGCATTAAGCACTCTCAGTTAGTTGAAAAACAGCAGTTTTTTCATAGATAAACAATAGCATTTACGGGGTGTTGTTGGGCGACAAGCGTTATTACGTTTTGGTCGGCCAATTCTTCGTAATGTTTACGACTTTGCACCGTGCAATTTAGTCGCTGGTTGGTGCCGGTGGACCATAATTCCATCTGCAGCAGCTTCTGTGTGAACTCAAATTGGCTGAACCATCTCCAATCAAGGAACCACTCAAATCCAGTCTCGTTACACGGACGAAACTCAGATTTTTCACATTTGGATGTACTTACAAATACGTGTGCTTACTAGGTGTAGTTAATATTTAGAAATGAAAATAAAACCACTGAACTCCCAGCTGTCAGCCATAAGTCAGCAAAGTTGATAACCCAGGTAGCGAAGCATCTCCGCCAACGACGAGTAACTTGAAAATCTACATACAACTGCACTACGGATTATGAAGGCAGGATGACGATGTGGCCTGCGACTATGGCAGTTTTGCGACTTGCACAAACATTTTGTGTAGATCAGTACTGTGTAACATGATTACACTAACTTGGGATGGTTGGCTAGGGAGTTTGTAGTTTTGTCTGAAAACCTGGTTGTGCTTGGTTTGACGGCGTGTAGGTACCAGATATAAGACAACCGAGTGGTTGGTAATTTAGTTCAAACCTTATGGGAACTTTAGTTGGTTACTTTTTTGGTCGAACTATAAAAAACCACGCTCAAACCTATATGTTGAAACACTTACGCTCTGATGATGTCAACTCGTTTGGTAATGAAAGGTTTGCCATCTAAATGTCAAGCTCGGCGAACATCCCATTACTTGAAAATCCACCAAACTAATACAGACTGGGCATTCTAGCATAGGTTTGTCAAGAAATACGTTTATATTACGAACGTGGTGCTAACAGTTGGAAACCAGTGTCACACCTAAGCAGCGTTGACATTATGGACGAATTCGTTAAACTTATAATTACAATTATCGCATGAATTAACCTCGAACCCGATTGTTTATAGTTGTCACTAGCGGCTTTTAATCGCTGGGAGTTTTTCACTAATCAACAATGGACTGGGTACGTGCAGATCGCAGTTCGCTTACCGCCTTTCCGCCTTTTGTGGATACCATTTGCAATTGTACAACTTTTGTCTAGAAGCTCTGCGGAGCGCAGATTCTACGTTAGTCGCTAGCACGTCTGTAAACTGCGTCAATGAACATTTTATTTGTGTAGTTTCAATCAGCGCCATCACAATAAAGGCTTATCAACGTTCTATGGGCAGTAAATAAATTAAATTCCCAAATTTTACTCAGGCCGTTCACTAGAAGTTGTTACGTAAAATCGGGAATGTTCGCGTGGCCAACTCATGCTCATATTCGTCGTCTGATACAAAGGTTTCCCCCAAGCTCAGCAAACTTCAGGCCGGTTTCTAAACAAATGACGGTAGTAGTGTCAAGAGCAGGCTGTGATGAAATTACAAAGCTAGATGAAGTTTCACATTACTTCCTCTAGCTACTGCGAATCGAATATATGTTTTCATCGCAGAATGTAGTTAGTGCGATTTAGTTTACTAATTCCATGGGCAAACTTGATGTCAGCCTCAAGCTATTCACATGGGCTTGTTGCTCTTCGCCAAACTCCACAATTTGGAGAGTGGTTCAACTGTATAGTAAACTAATTAATAAGTCGGTCAATGTCTTGTGACTATTCGCGTAAGTTCCGACATATCGATCGCTTCAGGTGAAAAAAACAACTGCTAATGTTTGGCCACTTACTTTGGAGTGTCCTTATGTTATAAGTTATCAAATGGATTGTTTCTGTTGGTTTAGTACCAGTGAGTTTAAACAATATCCGCTCTGTATTCAATCCCCTTTTGTTTCTCGTGCTGTCAGTGGTAAAGAACCAGCACTACTTCATCCATTGGCATGGTTATTAGCTCTGTTGTTTTATTCACGTTGTTCAACGGTTAGTTCCGCTGATGGGTCACTAACACACTATACAACCAACCCTGTTGAAATTCAACAACAGATGTACTGGCAATGACATCAAATGAAAATGTTCTCAGCATTTCTAAAAGTGTGCCAGACAATTGCATGTACTGTACACCATATGGTTGAAGAATGGGTATTTACTATACGTAAAGTTTTCCCATGGAAACGTGAGGAAAGGAGACACTCAAAATTTTGTCTTGAAAAGTCTACTGTTAAAACGCAATTAATTGTTTTCATCTGGTAAGCACGCTAGAAATCATTCAGATTTTGGCGTAAATAGATGACAGGAAG
>LUCH01000117.1:327050-342247 GCA_013368495.1 Paragonimus heterotremus | reverse complement strand
CGTATGCAACAAGATGGTGACGCTGTTGTCATGGATAGCGTCCTGGGCACAAGGGAATTTACTTTTTACCACGCAATGTGGCTTTTATGCATATACATTCCGTCAGTGTCTCGGAAACATTTCTATCCTTACGGTAAGGGCTTTTGTATATTTCATTTCCGTGGATATAGGTCACATCCCATTCATGAGCGGTGGCTGGCAGAGTACAACTTGCCAGTTCGATGGTTGGTAGGCCCACAGTTTTGCTTTTTCCAGCAAGGTAGTGGGACGTGCCAAGTCTGGCTTACCTTTATACGACTTCTCCGTGGGCTCAGCTGCAGGCAGTATGCAACAGAGGTGCGTGAATAAACTTGTAACAGGACTGCCTAGTGGATATTGCGGTGACCCCGCACAGATGGATAGGTATTGCTGTGATGCCGATCAGTTGATTTTTTCATTCCAAAGGTATCCAACTGATAGACAAACGAGTGCCCATTCTGTGACAAGCAGTTTCAACCTCAGTCGCCTGGTAAGTGCATGTTTTGAATCCTAAAATTGTCCGTTCCCTGTACTTCAGCCGTTGTTCGCGCTTCCCCGGTGATTATGGGAAGCAAGTTTCGCACACCACCGACAACGGATGTCGACCTAGACCAGTCCGCTGACAGCATACCGGTTGCACACGGATCGAAGAAAGTGCGAACCAACACCGCCTGGAACAATCATCCTGTTGATATGATTGAAGAAAGTAAGTGCCTTCATATATGCGCACACAGATTTCTAGCAGATATCAGATGCGTCGGACGACATGATGTTGAAGACTTCATGTGATACGCAGTTTCAGTCATCCGGAAGGTCATCCATATCACATGAAAACCCAAGGCTACGTTGTCTACTGAAAAAATGCGGAGGATGCCTGTAGATTTATCCACACTTATCAACTACATAATTGAAGATTCTATCCCCACGTCTTCGTCCCCAGTGACTTCACTCGTCTACCTATTTGCTTGGCTTAACTTGTAAGTTAAGACAAATGGACGGAGCAGTTATAAATGTCTAAGCATGGAGAACAGTTTGGCATATTTTAAGTCAACCGAACGGAGCAGCTGTGAAGGTGAATGGGTGCGGCATAATTAGGCGCCAATCATAGCTCAAGTCAACTGCACGGAGCAGCTTCTAGTACGAACGCATACTGCGTACTTAGGCGTTGATCATGGCTTAAGTCAACCGGAAGGAGCAGCTATCAATCTCAGCGCAAGTCATGAATCGGAATAAGCAACGCGTGCAATAATGTCGAAGTATATTATATAATTAACAACATTTCCGCATGAGGCAAGGTGAACAGCACTTTGCTCATCATGTTTCCAGGACTTCGTTTTCGCCAACGGATCCAAATTTTGTTACTGGAATTTCCGTTCGTTTGGTTCAGATCCTGCGTGAAAGTGCTTCTTAGCGAAGGGCCAAAGGTTTCCCATATCTTTCGGGTGTATCATGCTGTTCTCAGTACTCACGAAATTTGTTGAGCGACTGATCGTCCAGTGCTCGTAATGAGCTGTTTCATTCAAGATTCTGTAGGCTCTCCAATCGTCCGTGATTATAATGGTGGTTGGAAAGAAGTGAAAGAATTGAGTTATATAATCGGTTAACTCGAATATGTTTTCGGATGAGGAATAAGTTGGATGTTTTCCGTCCGTTCCTACGGTAGACCCCCATGAACGCTGTGAATGTTGTGCTGCTCTCGAACGCCCAGTGTAGCAAAATTGTGAATGCTTCTTGTAGACCGAAAGGGGTATTTCTAAGTATGGAGTCTTTCTTACGGAATAATGCCGCTTAAACGCTTCACATTTCTGCCGGCAGTTTTTCAATACCTCGTGACCTAAATGTAGTTTTGAAAAATGGGGAACAGTTAAACGAGTTTAAATACCCCACTGAATCCATAGCATCACATTCATCACATTCATGATATTAAGATAGGAGGGCTGTGGCTGAAATGGTAAAAATGGGAATCAATGTTTTCGTCGGATAACTAACGAGCAGCAAAGTTGGTCATTATCTGTCAGATTAGTAAGCATTGACTCGCCTACACATGGCTAGCTACATTCGAGCACAGTCAGTAAGCAATGAGCAAAACAATACGCAAGTTGTTAATGATGGAGTGGAACGTGATACCCATGTTTACACCATAACGTAGGTATAAACACCCAGGTGATAACGTAAACCCTTTCCCACCGGAAATGCTATAAAGGAACCAGGCTGAACATAAAATTCTGGTGAATAATCAACCAATGACCATGGCGACATAGCTTTAATGCAAACACAACGTGGTCAAAAATTACAAATTCAATTACATCTGCAAAACCGAGCGAAGGTGAACGTTTTTGCAAAATAAGAATATGTACTCCACCACCTAAATTCCAATAAATGCACTTTCAGTACCTAAAATTGATTATGAATGTCGACGTGATGCTTTTGGTGAAAAAGTGGTGACATTTTTCCCAACAAAAGTGTAAATATGGACAACTTTTAGGCATAGCTGGTTTTTCTTGTCGTAACGCAATTATTATGCTCGATGAAAGCCATATATTTGCCCCGTAATTTGCATTTCAATATTTCATGAAAAACTTGAAAATTTTCTTTTCGCGCCTAAATAGCCGTTTTCAACTCGTTTCGGCCTTGAAGCACAATACCGGCAAACTACACAGTTGCCGTTACAAGTGTCGTACTCCTTCCAGCTGGGGGCGTTCTTCAATGTCATCCTTTCTGCGGGCCATCTCGTATTTATTCCAGCGTACATCCTAATTTCGTAGAAAAGTTAACAACAGTGGTACCAATGAATGGTACGACATGGCGGATGTAACTGATAAAACACGACTTACTTGTGTATTGTCCTACGTTGAAGTAGGTTTATAGGCATTCCTGAAGTTTGCATTTTTATAAAAACCTCAGCATTCATTTTTCAACAGTAGTTCCATTGTCGAAATTATAATCACACCTTCCTGCCTAATCACGTCCAAATTAAAATATAAGCATGTGTTTCCACGTCTATGACATCGATTTTCATTATATTTTACCGTCACCTCAGAAATAACCTAGAACGCGACTCTGCGTTATTTTCCCATTGACCCCTATGCCATTGAACTGCCGCAAATCCCTTGCTTACGTTCTCGGAAGGTTGAAAAAAAGAAATCTCCAAGAAAAATAATTATAAAATTTCAGGAACTGCAAGACGTCTCAAAATTTCAGGAACAGCAATAGCTACAGAATATTTCTCAACTAAAAGATACCGGAGATATTCACGGTCTACCGATGAAATGCGGCGCAAAATATACTTTCTGGCGCCACTACTGAATAGCAATGGCGTGAGTAATGTAGTACGATCGCTCTTCCCGCTACACTAGTAAAGCAGGGAGCTTAGGATTTTCGGGACGTGGATGGTTATCTAGGTACATCGTCAAGTTTGACGAATAACTTTGTAAAGTGAGGTTACGTTCATTCGCACATTCGCATGCTCAATAATATGTGGACTCCAGGCTCGCACGCAGTATTCAGGACGCAGCGGCACGGACATCTTAAGCATAGATATTAGGTCCACTAGTTCTCGAATAACCACGATCTTCTCTAACAGAAACGGAGCTTTGATGAACTTTCGGGTCACAGATGCAGTTATGGTGAAATGTTTGAAATCAGCTCCCCTCCGTTTCCCCGGATCTGGCACCACCGACGTTCGCTAGACCATTACGGATTTTCTCGGGTCTCTCATGTGTCTGTGAGGAGCCGCCGGAAACACCACTGACAACCGTTTTCATTTGTTCACATTTAGAGGTAGTTCCCAAATTGCCGTCCACTGGTGAATTTCCTCCAAGTTCTACTGCATTCTCACTTTATTTGGACAGCCACCTAAGGGCTCGAAGGCTGACGATTGGGGAAAATCCGTTTCTTATGATCAGTGAACTTGATTGGGCACCTTCTATTCAAACGCAAAAGTTTGGTCCTAGGGATAAACCCCTATCCAATTCAAAGTCTTTTGGAATAGGTTGAATATCTCCAGCTTCCTCTCAGAATGTCTACGGTTGACCGGGTCGAAAGCCTTCTCAGAGTTTAGATGGGATACTCCTACCTCTTCCTGTTCACTCAACCTCTTGGCGACTTCATCACGAAACGATAGCAGATTCGTTAGACACCATGACTTCTTCAACAACTCGCATTATCGGGTTAACGAGAGCCTGTGCTTGCTGAGGTAGTCGGCGGTCTTGTTTATAAGTAGCCTTTCCTTTGTTCTCAGTTGGACAGACTTGAGACTCATGTGTCGGTAATCAGTGGGCTGCCTCCTGCCGCTCCCCCTTTATGTAAGATTAACTGCAGCGACATTTCAGTCATACAGCAGTTCATCTCTTTTCAGAGGTGCCCTAAACAAGTAGGTCAGAGTACTCGCTATGATGTCAGTTGATGGCTCCAATGCCACCGAAGGTATACCACCCTGTCTCGTCGGCTTGTGGGTATCCAACTTGGCTCACTCTTCTCTACCCTGCTTCAGGATAATAGTCACATCTCCCATTAAAGGCAGGTCTGCATTAGTGGGTAGTTGTGGAATGTTCCCACTATCAGCGGTGCGCGCGTTTCCAAGGAAACAGAGAGTGGTCACGGCATCCGAGTTGGTTTATGACAACCTTTACACACCCTTCACTTCAACATAGCCAACGGAAGCACATGCGGGCGTAATGGAATGGGTGTAGTTATTTGTTCTTTTTGCTAACCATTTTCCTAGTCCAATCCACACTCTTTCTGAACGCAGCTGATCGTTTTCCTGAACAGTGCACTTGACGTAACGATGGTGCCCACCAGCGAGTAAGAACTTCTCCAGGCGGCCCGCTTATTGGCGTGGACCCTACTTGCCGGTCTGCTACAAGATGGAAGCATCCATCGTCGTTACAATCTGCGTATCGGTGAACATACATCAGCCAGCTCCAACAATTCATACCAGTCACTTCTGTTCCAGACACCCGGTGCATGAGGCGTGCGATATTTATCGAGCTACTTAGCTTCGTTCGACAGTGTAATGTATGCCACTTATCTGGAGGCGTCGGTTCACCTGCTGCGAGCAACAGCCACAAAATTACACGATCACCATTACCCGGAAGGACACCCACTTCAAAATTGGTCATATCGGTAAGACACCCGGTGATAACTCAGCCCAACACTCCCAGGGTCTGTTCAAACCTTTAAATGGTCTACTGGCCCACGCACTAAATTCGTCCTCGTTTGGAGACACTAGCAACGTGTCCCTCAAATGATTTCTAGGGTGCAAGATCCACCGCCAGTAGGTTTCTGGTGGTAGGGACATTATAAGGCGTGGACATTTCATTACTCTGGGTTGTGGATTCCGTGAGAACTTCTGCCAACTTTCCATCTGCCCTTGCCGCGGTAAATGCTTATCACTAGGATGGATACTCACAGAGCTTTCACAAAGCAGATTGAATGTTGGGCGTCGTGGATTCTTCACAAAGCTTTGTTTAAAAGGGTCAACCACTAACAATACGCTGTCAAGTCCTAGTTTTCTGTCTTGCCTATCAGCCAGATAAAAACAGCAACCAATAGGATAGAAGCCAAAGCTTCGACTGATGGCTTGCGTCATTTCTAAGTTACTGCAATGAAGTTATAGCCGTCATTTTCTTCTCGTAGTTCTCTCCACTCTTTTGCAACATTACGCGAGTCGGTATATACCACCTGCAGATTCTCCGCCTCTCCGTGTTGTTAACAAGAGGTGGGTGGTTCGCATTTGGACCTCACATCCCGGTGACCGTTTGGTTTTTCTAGACGCTCATCTCTCCCTGTCTAGACTCATTCCAACTTGGTGGAACTCCCACGAACGCTGTGCTTGGAGGAGTGCTGGTTCTACTCTGTGGTACACTACGTTTTGTCACGGCACTATGGGATCATCACCCTGCCGCTACCAAGTGCCCCATGTGCGTCCAGCTTTGCGCGCGCTGTAAGTTGGCTTAGCGACAGCAAATCAATGCGCAAACGTAATAAACCCGTTTTCCTAGGGTGCTCATGTATTGCCATCTTGACAGCTTTCTGTGTTTCTTACCACTACGCAGCGTCATTCGTCGTTATCAGATTTTTTACCTGTGACAAGTGTGGAACACTCGTGCTGCCGCCAGAATCCCATCTCCGTCACGCGGGTTTGCGAACTCCAGAGCTACTGGTCTGGGTTGCTGGCACTGCACTTGCCATATTCCCAACCTCAGGACCCTTTTTATGACCATACGCTCAGGAATATTGATCAAACTCGACATGTTCGCTAGGTGATCCTAAATGCAAAATGCCTTTTTCAATTTTCTTTGCCGAGGGTTCCGCCATGTTTGCACACAATACGTAACGTTTTTTCCAGTGGCTAATTCACTGATCTTCTCAATCCTCCAGATTACTCGTGTAAGAAAGGTTTTGCAATCTATAGGTCTTCCGAAACTGCCGCTTTCTGCCTTACTCTGCAGGATACTTGTGGTCTTTTCAACCGGAATCATTTCTCAGCCTTTATACCCTTTTCCGGCGGGCATTTTCTTCTTAGGCGCACTCTCACTCGGTTGATTATCTTCTACTTTCACCCCGCTGATTGCATTACTATCGGGCTTTAGTGTTATACTTTCTGCGGAAACTTCACCCTAATCACCGTAAGGGTATTCTCGTGCGTTTTATTAGCTTGTCCTTCGCCTAGGGTGGAAATGAACGAAACCATTGGTTCACATTCAAAACTGCTGCGTTTGACAAGGACATACACACACATCACTGGCTCGATTTAAAACGAGACGTTTCGCTGAAAACTAAGTGGCCTTTGTTCTTAGTTTGCTACACCAGTGGCGAGGCTGTCTGCTACATGTATCAATGCTGGAAAAACACCTGACATATTAATTATCGTCAACAGACACCATGAAACCCCCCAGTTTCCGTATTCCAGTATCCTCCGTTTCTTTCAGATTGATTTCCCACTGACGCGTCGACAGCAATCCTCCGACCTCAGTTATTCCCAAACTGACTGCTTCCTGAACTTTGTAAACGCCCCCTTGCGGCGATTTCGGACAGTATTCAAACTTCCCGCACAGCGAACCCGTTTACAGAACGGACATATCAATGTGTTCAATCATTGGACCATGGCTTTATTATTAAAGAACTAACAAAAGCCGACTGTAGGTCTTAGACGACAATGTGTTTCATCACGTACTTTAGGATAGTGCAAAAGAAACGCCGGCTGCAGATCAAACATTAATAACAAAGCGCGTGTTATGCATCTACTGATTCCATTTCTTGCTTGTCAAACGGACGCAGTTTTATTTACTTGCACGTTTACCTCGGTGAGCTGGAGGTGCTGAGCTTTCAGCAGCGAGTAGTATGAAGTCAATCTGCCCAGGATTGATGTAAATGGTTAATCTCCATAGAGAGGTTTTCTATGAAACTCTAACAGCTTTTCAAAGGCGTTATTGAATATGCTTCATTCGAAAATAGAGGTGGTGACCGAAATGTCACATCGACGGTTGAGTTCATTAAATGTTACCGCTGATCTCTTTATTATTTTTGTTAGTCAAGGATGCCTCACTTTCGTACAACAACTCTATTGCATCGCTTTTTTGTACGTTGTTTAAATTGATGAGGGTAGCCCCGCAATAGTATAATACTGAAATATAATACTGTTTTCTGTGTTTGTGCGGTCGCTTGACGATACTGCACAAAACTCACTCAATTTTCTATGCGTCGTATCACGAACATCTTCGCAGTTTCAATCTCTCTTCAAGGATCTCCACAATATTGTTGCGTACGGGGTGCTGGTAACTTTGAATGCTGCGGTGATCATCCTGAACATCTGTGAACGCCCTATGCAAGTAACTTGCTCGAATTCCGTAAATTTTCTGTTGTATTCGTTTGTTTAGTTGTCGATGATAGCTCAGTGATGTTAACCTGCATTTATATATTCCGTAGCCCGTTGTTGGCGGCTATAAATTAGTAAACCAGGACTTGATCAACTTCTCATGCTTTTCGTCATCACAGCCTACCGAACTCATCTACGGTAACGATGTTTTCACGCCACGTTTATTTTCATTCCTCGATATTCTAATCGGTTACTACAGGCTTCAACTTGTCCACTGCCCCATTTATTTTGGTTGTGTTAGGAAGTGTCCTCTGTTGCCATATCCGACTTAGACGATTCAACTGAGAAGCCGATCATTTCAGTGCACAGCACAGTCTGTATTCTGTATCAGTAAACATTGTTTCCGGTTTGGATATGTTGAGAACCCCCTTCGAATGAGACACATTAAGTCGCATACCATGATGCGCTCTTGTATGATTCAGACCAGTCCTAACGAGGTCCTCAAAGAGGTCTTGGATCTTACCGATGACATGTCTGAAGACCAACCGTACAATAAAATGAAAGGCGTCTTAATTAGTCGGGTAGGTGTTCCTGAACAGCGGAAGTCGAACCAATTGTTTTCTGAAATGGAGCTGTATCACGGTAAACCATTTTGGCTCCCACAACACATGAAGCGGCCCCTTAGAGAGGGAAGGATGGATGACACTAACGTTCATTAGTTATGGAAGAAAAATCTACCAGTATGGATCCGTGAGATTTTGGCTGCTTTCGGCGGCGCAATGCTCCTATCGGAACTTTCGGAAGCACCTGACAGACTTTGCATGTTCACCATGACTCTCAGTTAGCAGCTACAGTTGTTAGCCACCCTCGTGACGACAGGCGACGTCAGGTGGAATGTCGGACCAAACAGGCCCAGTCACGGTTTGCAGTCTGTTTCCTGGATCTCACGGACGACGCAGTCGATATACAACACCATCTCGACGTTCAATGATACTAACATAAAGCGACTATGGCCAGTGTTAGTACCACCAGGAGTACGGTTACCGAACAAAATGTAACCAGCCTTGCAACCTCACTACTTCACCGACAGCGTATGGAAACTCTGTGACCGGGCAGTGATGGCAATTTTTGTGCCTGGCGTTTCCTCCAAATGTAGTCTTATCTTCCACCTCTGACGGGTCCGCGGGCTACAACCTCCCAATTAACATCGGTGCCGAGGTAGGTTTAATTCAATGTACTGTGGGCGATCGTCAAATTTTTCAGCCTACTTCCTCATTACGGATCGCCAATGAAGCAACGATACAAACGTACAGTCAACTTTGGCCTACACTTAGCCTTGAACAACGACGTCGGTCCCATCAGATATTTCTGGAGGCAGACTGTCGGGCCGAAATTCTGAACGATGACTTCCTAAGTCATTCTGGTCTCTTGATTTATATTTACGGCCACACGCTGTTAGAAAGTTCGACTTCTTTGATTGCTGGGGGCAGATTTCCAACATGAGTTCAATTGGAATAAACGTGCTGGTACCGAAGCCCTCACGAACTCTGTAAAATTTCTATCGTATTCGTTCAGCTTGTCATTGATAGTCTAGTGGGGGTACTACCGCATGTGATTAAGCTATTCAGTGACTCGGTGTTGACCACTACACCAGCGTCGATTCCACGGCTTGCCCAATGAATAGGTAAGAAGGAATTCAAACGTACATTGGGCATGGTAATTAGCGAACTATAACTAATTATACCTATTGGCCAACTTACCAATTTCAGTTTGTTCACTACTGATTCTGGCTAAAAATGGCTACGTTTGCTGTCACTGCTGTTGCTTACCCTTTCAAACCTTGAATCAGACTTATTCGGTAATGCAACAGTTGCGGGTTTTCAAGAACATCGCATTGCGATTCCGGGTATACTGCCCATGGTGAATCACAAATGGCCGATTGGCATGAGGATCTACAGGTTGTTAATAGATTCTGGTGCACGCAGAAGTTGTTTTGGATTTCCAAGTTGTCGGCCCAATCGCTGGGCTTTCGGATCACGTCTAGTCGGGTTGTCCCCGTTAAAGAGACTATACATGTAAACCCTACTTCTTGAGAAGAAGCTGTCTCCGAGTCCTCCAACGCCGCACAAAATTGGTTCACAAGTGTGAGGTTTAACCGCAGCCACAGCGTCCGACTGGACTGCTACTTTAGTGCAAACATTGAGTCCAGGACTTATTGAAAATCCACGAATTTTAACGTCATTGGACGTGGTTGGTGTGATACAGAGGCTTACCAGACAGCATTCTGTAGTTGCCAAATCTGTGATAAAATTCTACTGAGATGTTTTTAACACTTTAACTTTATATTTTGGCCCCTTCTGCACCTGACCTCTGGAAAATTTTCCCGGCATATTTTGTCTTACTGATCAGGAGGTCGCCGTGTATTGTGATTGCTTTCGTTTGTCGTGCTTCATAAGGCAGGAACGTTTGCCGTTTCGTTTGATCTTTCAAATGTGTCAGTGGGATTGCTTCGTAAGTTAGTTTTGTAATATTTATTTCACTATCAACAAACGGTTTGTCCACGTGCTATGCAGTTTTGCCGCTGAGGTGGGCAGCTTGTTCCTCTATTAGTTTTGCCTCTCGTGAAATAGTGCCCTGGGCCATTCGGTGAAATCTTTTGACACAGTTGTTCGTCATTTCTCGACGTATTATTTGGAGGCCTTTTTGGTGGTAAAACAGTCTTATTTTTAAGTAGATATCCGTTGCTGGAATTGCGAATCAGAAGGAAGGAAATGAGACGGAACAAGATGTACGAATACTGGCTGTGACCCCTGGAAGTCAGTTGATTCCTTGGCAGCCTGCTCCTTGCGTCTGTCGATAGGCCGGATCTAGAATGGTCGCCTGTTTGAGGCGGCGGGTGTTTACGAATTCTGAGCCGACTGAGTAACGGACCGCGATTGGAAAAAGTTTGTGCTTTGTTCGCCGCAACGGCAAGTGAGACAAACGGTGTGAATATGTTTGGAGGTCGAATGTCCGCAGGTCATGATTTCTATCCTACTGTTTGCCGTGTCGTTTATCTTCGTGAATCTCTAAATACCAAAGTGTATGCTGGATAGCACCGGACAAGTATGGCTGCTTAATGCGCTCAACAGTGCGTTCCCTTTCAACACTTACCCGTAGATGTTAACGATGACCTTGGAAGGTGCCCGAGTGTAGTTTATCCCCGGGAACTTTATTTCCGTTGCATAGATTTCTGCCAAAACAGATGGTTTTTGATCTGACCCCCTACTGATTCAGGGTGAGAGTAAACGAGTGCCCCCGGTGGAATACTGATGTTTTTAGCCCCTGGTACGCCGCCGGCGTACTTCCGACAGGGGGCTAGTAGTGTTGCAAGAATTATCTGAACCAGTATGGCTGGCGAGTTGCAGGGTGACCCCTCGTATGCTCTGATTGACAAGTACCTATCTGTTTGTCAAGTCAGGCAATTGCCTATTTTAATGCCTCGTTAAGTGTGCTCCGTACTGCTTGACGTGGACAACAAAAATAACGTACCCTGTTTTTGTTTTATATCGACCCCCAGGGCAGATAGACAAGATGGCAGAATGAGTGGGCGTTTTCTGCCGTTGATAGCGCAGCACTATGGGCAGCACCGAGAAGAGAAATTTAGTGTGGAAAGTATTCAGTTATTAGGCTGTTCTTTGGCAGATAGCAGAACAGCGTTGATGCTTTCGTGCGTTTACGGAAGTCCCTCTTCTACCCGACAGGAAGATCAGCAACTACTCAGTGTTATTAGGAGATAAGCTGGCACGTCACAGCGATTATTCATTGTAGGAGATTTCAATGTCCCAGAAATGGATTGAAAATTGACGCATGCTGCCAGTGGAACGTTTGGTGAAACGTTGTTGGACCTTTTAAACGGGAAGGCACTACTTCAACATGTAAATGAGGTCACTAGGTAGATGGGAAGTCAAATTGATACAGTTTTAGATCTTGTTGTAACAAGAAACCTCAACGACACTTCGGACTTAAAGGTCGGAACAGCCTGGGGCAAGAATGTCCATGGAATCATACGTCTGAAGTTTAGTTGAGTCCATGCCACCCCCTGTCAAATGTCGCAGATCCTTTGGAAGCACGAATATACAACAACTGAGGTCGGATGCCGAAAAGTTGAGTTGAATAAATTGTTATGGTGCCAATGATGTCAACAAAGCTTGGGCCATAAGTAAAGATAATCTGATGCAATTAACTGACACACATGCACTACTAAGACGCAGCAGACATAAAGGCAGACCTCTGTGGTGAAAGAGTAGGGCGGAAAAAGCAGTGAGAGGCAAAAAGAAGGCCTGGGCTGTATACAAACAGTCTAGGGGTACTTCAAGTTTTGTCGGTATAAGGAGGCTAGATAGACATATCCAGATGTACAGAATAAATGCAAGAAAAAGTTTGAACCGAATCTGGCAAAGGGCCATAATGATAGCCCGAAAGCCCTTTATAGCTATGTCCAAGCCAAAGGGCCCATTAGGAGAGGACTGAATAGCACTGTTGATACTGACGGCAGTTATCAAATCACCACTGCAAAAAGCAGAGGTTTTCCGCCAGTTTTTTGAGGCGGCACATATTTCGGACTCTAGATCTACCACAGTGGGTCTCAGCACAGAGGTTGCCAGAGAGCCAATGATGGAGGAAGTTGAAATAAGAGAGGAGGAGTTTAAGGATAGATTGGATAATCTAGAGGTGAATAAGGCGGTGGGGCCGGGCTGTATCCATGCGAGGCTACTAAGACCCCTCAATGATGTTTTACAGGAACCTCTCACCATATTGTTCAATCTTACCCTACAGATGGCCATCATTCCAGATGACTGGAGGATGGCAGGAGTTATACCCATCCATAAGGGGGGTAAGAAGCACGAGGTGGGCAACTGTCGACCAGTAAGTCTCCTATCAGTTGTCCTGAAACTGCTGGAAAGAACTAAGAAAGATGGGAATGTGAGACACCTTACCGAGAATAGGCTTCTCTCTGCATACGAACACGGATTTGTGTGGCAGAGGTCTTGTCGCACCAACCTGATTTGCTTCCTCGATGAGATCACAAAAAGGGTGAATAAGGGAGTTAAAGTTGAGGTATGCTACTTGCACTTCAAAAAGGCATCCGACTCCATGAACCACGGATCACTGATCTCAAAACTGGGACCTTTGGTCTTCCTTTAAGACTGGTTGGATGGATACAAGACTTCTAGAGGAGTTGCACCTTCCATGTAGAGATAGCAGGGAGAAGGTCCATAGAAGGCGCAGTGGTTAGTGTAATACTTCAGGGCTCAGTGTTTGGACAACTACTAATGTTTATCAATAATCTCACCGAAATTCTGAAGTATCCTAGCTACATCTTCGCTGACGATGTGAAGATTGTGGGGAATCCTGACAACACGAGTATGTAAGAGGCTTTGAATACTGTTCAGAAGGGGCCCAATGAATGGCACCTACCCTTATATGTAGACAAATGTAATCAGCTGCTTGCTGGGGAACAACCAGAGTCAGTGAGGTATTTTTGCGTGGAGGGTGAAGACAGGAAGCTTAGGAGGGTAGAAACAACCAAGAAGTTGCGGGCGCCCATGGATGGGAACTTCAGTGTTTTTAAGCAGTGCTTAGAGGCGGCGCGAAAAGGGAATAAAGATCGCTGTATATGTTGAGGAAAACGTTCGCATTGAGCAGACCGGAGATGTTATTGTCGCTTTGTAAAGCTTATGTGAGTTCCCATCTGAAATAATGTGTGCTTGGAGCATGCATATGATAAAAGCCCTGAAGTTGCTTGAGAAAGTTCAGATGAGTTTTATCACGTTGCTTGAGGGAACACCAGATAACACGTATGGAGACAGAGTAAAGAAACTTGATCTGTTTCCTCTTGCGTGAGAGAGGGATACAGGATACTTAATAGAAACCTTCAGGATTCTCAAGGGAATAACCGGATTAGAGGCGAAACCTCTGTCCAACATACGTACAAACTCACACCCACGAGACCACAGTCTCGAGTTGGAGAACAAGAGAGTTGCCACGTCGATTAAGGGTAACCTCTTCGTATGTAGAGTCACCAGCTGCTGGAACATGTTTTCACAGGGTGTAGTACCCTCTGATTGTGTGACAGAATTCAAAAGAAAGCTGATTGAGTACTGACCACCGTTTTTCGTGGACCCGTTGTGAGGATTTAGTCTGGATGAGTTTCCAAAATACTATGCATGTCATAGATTTAAGTTAGTCAACTTTTCATCTCCATTTGCTATTGTTGTTATCTCTTACAAATCTTATTCACTGCTTTTATTTTATTCACAGGGTTAGTCCTAGCATCTGAAAGTATAGTTGATAGGAATCAAACCATCACTGGTCTCACATTTAACCTCGCTTCACCTCATTACAATGGGAGGATAAACGTGTGTGTATCGGTGGTGGCTGTGAACTGTGGTAGCTGTAGTGGCACTGATAGTTTGAACTCTTCAGCCTTTATCTGGTGGCCCTCATACTAACTC
The DNA here is from genome assembly GCA_013368495.1 of Paragonimus heterotremus. Lineage (NCBI taxonomy): Eukaryota > Metazoa > Platyhelminthes > Trematoda > Plagiorchiida > Troglotrematidae > Paragonimus > Paragonimus heterotremus. The sequence goes on along the minus strand of LUCH01000117.1, from coordinate 327,913 downwards.
ATGAAAGTGAAGAGTCTCTTCTCATTTTTGTCGCAGCACTATGCGCCCTGAGATGCTAACTCGTGCAAGAATCTGGGCAATTTGTGACTGAAGCCGTGACGTCCTGGAGACTGAACTGAAGTGAGCTGAACTGAACACTGTATCTGTAGGAGCCTAATCAATCAAATGGTAAAAATGACCGGAATATGGTAGTCCCAAAGAGGAGTCTCAACGGTAACGGATAGGCTCAAAAGGTAAGCGTACAAATTAATCAGAAGGCGCATCGGTAAAATAGGAACGACTCACAGATAAGTCGAGGTTCGCTGGATTGGACAGACCACCACAACAAAGGAAGACAGCGCCAGAGATGAGATTCATTAGACAACCACAAGCGACACGAGCTGATGAACGTTGAGCCCCGATAGATCAGCTAATGCACGGAGGTGGAAGATTTCGCCGTCCAGTCACTTTACTGGCCCAAAAATCCGCACGAACAAAGAAGGCGGGGATAATACGCAATAATCCCCGATTATTCGTGTTGACGATTCGAATTAAAAAGTGTTGGTAATGGTTTCAAACAAGTGCATGGATGAAGACAGCAAAGCGATATATACAAAATGTGCAAAAATAAAGTACGAAATGTAACTGTGAATTGTGAACACTACATATTTTTCATCTCTGTGTAAATCCTGAGCCATTCACCGCCCCTTGAGTCAAGGAGGTTGAAACAAGGGGTGGTTGTAAAGTCCCCGAGAAGTCCCTGAAAATACTGTATACTAATGCTGGTAGTTTGGGGAACAAATAGAGTGAGCTCTCAGGGGAACTAGGAGGGGAGGATGTCGTTGCAGTTACCGAGACCTGGTTACGAGAGGATATGCCCGTCG
>LUCH01000117.1:270940-324005 GCA_013368495.1 Paragonimus heterotremus | reverse complement strand
TTGTCCTGGAAACTGAACTGAACTGAACTGAACTGAACTTCTTTGTTCATCACTTTCTTGTACGTCCTCTACAATTGGAGACTATGCCGTTGACCAAAGTTTTCGTTTCTCAGCACATGGTAGTGGGCTAACAACTATTCTGGATCTCTAAAAAGCCCGTGAAACCCGTAAATATTGCTTCACTTTTTGTAGGTCATGGCCTTGAAATTCTTGCACACATTCGATTGCAAGGGAACATCTTATTTCGACAATATAATGGTCGGTTATGAGTTCAGATGAAGCCACACCGTATGCTTTTGAGTAAGTATGAAACAAAGATTGTAAATCGGTTGTACGCAGGGTTTACAAGAAGTGTACGGCGGATGGACGGGTAAGAAAGAGTTGTAATTGTTTATTTACTCCTCAATTTAGATTGCATTGTATCTTGAAAAAAGAAACTTTTACGATCATCTGACCTACGTAGACCCCATAGGTCAGTCAGCGATTTCATTTCATGTTTATTGTACTAATTTGCAGTAGGTTGAAATTAATTTCAACAAATTTGTGAATCATATTTCTAAAAAGCTTGTGGGGGACTAGCCATATACAGAGGTATAAGCGCAGATAGTCACAGTCACCGAACAGCTCACTATAAGCAATCATAATTTAAGTGGAGCAGAGACACAAATGATATGAGACGCGCGCACCATGGTGCATTTGTGTACACCAATTGGAGAAACCTTGGGAGTACGAACTTCGGAACCAACATCATGATAAATTGATTCGACTTAACGTTAAGTCGAATCAGTTTATCGTGATGCTAGTTCCGAAGTTCATACACCTAAGGTTTCCCCAGATTGATATTAACACGCGATCGGAATTCCGACTTAGGTCACGTTTAGGAAACGGTGGATCTGCAGACAAACTTTAGTTATTTATTTACTCACCGTTCACAAGAGGACTTCAGTGTAACGAATAAGGGCGCTAGGCGGCTGGACGTGAGAGAACCCAAAGAACAACCGCACGACCACCGTCAGAGAGGACGGATGTCGACGGAAATTTCAGTCGACCTTCAGAATTCAAACAAACGTCAGACTGGTTGAGCGGCGTTCCCAGCGACAGTAGCCAAAACATTGTTTTCCTAATGAATGTATCCTGCAGTAGCAGAGATGGCGCGGAATAATTATACAGCCACGAGTAACCCAAGTAACAAAATGTCGGGGGCCCACATAGGCCACATGCGGGCTTCGCGGGCAAAAGACGAGCGGGAGGCGGGCAGTAGGACTAGGGCCCCGTTGGAGCTCCGTGCGGGCATCGGCGAGCAGTGGAAAAATCCGCGAGCGAATCATTTCCACACCTTTTAATACCGGTGATTTTATTCAAAACAATTTCGGTACTTCTTTCTGACGCCCTGGAAGCCTCCCAACCACATCTTAACTAATTTTCGAGAGAAATCCGCGGGAGTAATGAAAATTATATTCTTTCTTTTTACAACACTTTTGTTTCGACCCGTTCAAGTATTCCAGAAACAAATTAGTCCATCAGAACAGTTAGGTGCCATTCACCAGCAACCCGATTTCTCCCATAGCATCCACGGATAGCCGAAACAGAGAAGGAATAGGAAGAAAAATTAGATGGAAGATAAAGTTGCACGGATGAAGTAGGAATAGCATATCTCCGTATATAATCGAGACAGAGTAGAAGTAAAACACAGCAACCATACCGTTTTCCTTCAAGATATCCTAATAGTACTACGGATATTTGCCAGTGCATATCCAGTAAACCAAATATACTATCCTGAACTTGTACAAAATTCAAACATAAGCCATAATAATACAAGTTACTGGGATTTGTTTGAAGTTCTGTATCTATGTAAGTACTTCTTTTAGAGGGAAAATAATTTGACGGTCTGAAATTACTCTCTCTAAATTTAATAGCAAAATATAAAAAGCAAGTTAATTACATCTTTACTATGAAATAAGAAGAAAAACACCCGACCTTCTCCGCACCTGCCTGAATAATTACTACAGTGCAGCCACAATAAAATGCCTGAAATTACAAGTGCGCTTAAATAAACATCAGTAAATTTGATGGAAATAATGCCCCATTTTTAAAATGGAATTAACTGACTTTTACATAGGGCATAATGAACTGTTTGGATTTTTATTTTCGACATTCTACGCCTTGCCCGCGGAATACCGGCATGTCACATCTTGCAGTGTGCTACATTGGAGAACTGCGATACATACGCCAGCACACTAACTTTGATGATAACGGATTGTAGTAACTCTACATTCCCAAGGTAATTTGAACCGGAGCGGTGGTAATAGCAAGGCAACTCTCACGTCGCAGGAAGTCTAGGATTTTAAGGACGTTGAAGGTGGTCCCACTACAAATTCAAATGAACGTTGTTCATTTTTTGCAAGGAGAAATTTTGTAGACTGTATATAAAATAAAGCAAAATATGAAAATATGTGCAATACCATATAGAACTCTCCTCTAGAACGTTACAAGGATGAAAACGCTCGATAAAAACAAGGAACTGTTAAGCACAATACTTTCTGAAAACTGTGGGCTATCTGACCGTTCGACCTGAGCAAGTGAGGGGAAGATCAAAAGGGGTTTGCAGGTTTGACTGAGAAGACATGGGCTGTTCGTTACACGTGCGCGTTACTAAGCATAAGATCGGCCTCAGAAGCGGTGGGAGGATCTAGGTGGATTTGGACGTGAGGAGTCCTAATGACATCGACGTGGACGAAAGTAAAATCTCAAAAGTCCAAAATGGAGTTCTTTTGTTCTTGTTTGGTGTTTAACTTTGTGGGTTGTGGTTGGATTTTCGCCGTGAATCACTTTAACTGTTTTGTGAAAGTTGTAGCGTCAAAATTAGCTCTACGGGCGTTAGAATTTTTGAATAATTCGCCAAAGAGGAAAGGTGTCATATCGTAAAATAATTCTGCAATCGTGCAATCAATGTCTTCTTTAACAGTCGGTCGAATTTTAAGCATGGCATGAAGTAAGTTACCCGTCCAACGCTAGGGGTTTATTTGGGCTTTTTAAGCGGCCTTCAGTTAACGATGAGATCGCCCGACGAGACCATTTGCTGCCAGATGGCATGCCGGCAGTGTGACATGTTTGACTCCGAATAACCGGTTAAGGTCTCTGAACGGCGGTGATTGAAATTGTTTGCCCCTATCAATGGTTACAATTGTTAGAATATCGCAGTTTAAGATCAATCTGCCCCCAATTGCTCGCGCAACTGTTTCGGCATTTGTTTTGGGGAGAGGTATCGTCAGTGACCATCTGGTGAAATGGTTTTTCTGCACATCAAGATACACCGGTAACTTTTGAATACGGTAGCGCCCCGACTATGTCAACATGGACGCGACTGAAACGTGCGTCGGGTTCAGCGAACGCGCAGGGGGTCGTGATAGTATGCCGACAGACTTCGCTGCGTTGACAATCAAGACAATTTCTTACCCATTCTCCTAGGTTATTATGCATATCCGGCCATACAATTCGGTCTGGAATCAGCCTGACGGTGACACGAATGCTGAGACGAGACGTGCGTCGGCGGCTGTTGAAAACAGGGCGTCCTAAGTTTACTGGTACAAATAGACGAGGGCTGACTGTCATGGTATGGCATATGATTGTGCCTTCGCAGTTGGCTGGAGGCAACTCCCTAAGTTTAAGCAAATAATAGGTGTGACACTGTCGCAACTGCGAATCTTTGTCATATTCCTTAGCTAATCTCTTCGAATCAACGTGGTAATTTCGGTCTGGATCACTTAAAGTAACTCTGGACAGGACGTCGGCAACGATGTTTTTATCTCTCACAACATATTTTACGTTTGTTGTCAACTGGGAGATGTAGTCAAACTGTCGAATTTTCACCTGGGAATAACGGTCAGGCTTGGCGTTCAATGAACAAACAAGTGGTGTTCATTTTGTACAAGGACAAGCGGTGTAGACTGTACATAAGAATAGAACAAAATGTGAAAATATGCGCAATACCCTGTAAGTTTGTTACTTTAATTGACATATGTTAGAGTCCTAATTGTCCTACCGCATCGGATGTTGTTTAGTTAAAGGTAGACTGGCGGGAATAATGGAAACCTATCCTCCCTAAAATTATCAAACTGCTCCCTCATGCATGTAGAATTTGGACATAGGGTTACTGTAAACAACTGAACGAGAAGTACCCCAGTTACTGATGCTTTCCTTCAATCTGCAAAGCTGCCTAAAGCTAAGTTCTTGGCAATTTATTGTATGGACCAACTGCTCTATGGTACACGGACCCTGAGATTAGTGGGACCTTTCCATATGATTAACTATAACCATTCATTAAAACTGTCAGCACAATCAGTCGGACCGTGCACAAGAAGCTGCTTATAGTTCCGTAGGCTTAAAGCGGGTATTCATTAAACGAATGAGTTTGTCGGAGGTCGCTTGTGATGTTCAGATGAGATAGAGCTTAATAATGTTCACCTGTTTGGTACAATTCCGAAGTGGTATCGTCCTCTCAAGTCGGCCGTCAATTTTCGATAATCGCGTATTTTTTTTTACTGAGTAGCTCTTTAGGATTTGTCTTATAGTATACAACCGGTGATTCGAATTGTCGTTTTTATGAATCATGATTATTACTTATGTTCAATGGATATTCTGGCTGAACACCTTCCGGAACATGTAAATGAACCTTTTACTTTGATCTTGACTGCAGGCATAATCTTCGGTTTGCTTGTTCTTTACGCGTGCCCATGTTTAAGTCTGCTATAGAAAACCCTCCAGGGAGTGGGTTTTACTTCTTTTAATCATGCGACACGTTGCAGGCAGCGGACGAATGACCTTTCCTAATGGCCAATATTTGTTATTTCTATCGTGAAGATGGCTCTACTTGAACATCTTCAGTTGTTGCGTAAGGTGACTGAAGGTTCATCACACTTTACGAGAGGCGCACTTCTGAATGCTACAGGACACTTCAGCCAGTTTTGCACTTTTTTCTTTTCCTGTATCCTATTTTGTCCTCTTGTCGCTGTAGTTTGCTTCGTATCAGAAACGTTTCAAACGCTCAATATAAGTTCAAGCCTTGTTGAAAATATACGATTTGCTTGAAAAATTTATCAAGATTTGGTAGCTTGAGGCTTAAGAGGACCGCTGTTTAATTGCATCACATAAATAGCGCTTAAATCACAGGGCCGGTACAACTTTTTATCTACTATAAGTAAAAAATTACTGTTAGTGCAAACATATTCACGAAGTGGCTGCTAAGTATGGCGCTTTAAAAGTCTTAAAATTACTTATGTATATTTATCGGTTTTATGGTGATGATACATATAATTTTGTGGAATTGATGATCAGGAGGATTGAGTACTTCTTATAATTGCAAGCTATCTGAAGCAAACGGCTGAGAATGAGACAGTGGCCAACAACCAAAAAAGCACTTTAACGATAGTGCGATAAGAAAATGGTGTCACTAACCTAGACATAGAATCTGTGTTCCTTATGAATAACGACGAAAATTTATTGGGAACGTTTGGATCGCATGACACAACTCTATTGGCGACTAACGATACCTTAGCATGTGCTGGTAATTAAAGTGTTTATGATGTCGTTCCAGGTATTGGGCGTCTTGTAAAATGTGTTTTGACATACAAACCCTGTTAATCCTTGGAACTTTATACATCGTAACATTATATTATTTATATACATTATTAATGGCTTTCGGCTATGCGATCATATATAGTAGCGAATTATATTCAAGTTTTATCTGCCCGCTCACATTTGGGTTTGGTCAACACAACGTGACCCTTAACATGAGTATCCTTATCATACTATCAAACATATTTTGATGCAAAATCTGAAAGAAAATTAAAATAATACAGCTTTTATCTCAATTTAAGTGAACGCAAATTAGCTGATTGTCTAATTAATTAAATTGTGCGCTGTATCTTTTATGCCAAACAACGTCACTCATTAAATGGAGGACAATATAAGCTCTTAAGTTTTGTGTTGTTTCGCCGTAGGTCATCACAGCACATCACACCACGCTTCTTGATGGGAGCCAATAATTGTTAGAAGAAATCACAATGTAATCTTACTGGTTTTACTATTTTTTTTAAGAAAAGTTTGACAGTACACACTTTTAAGGTTATACTTCTTATTGATGCCTATTTCCTCAGTGGGAGGCTCTAGTCATGATGTTCTGCTGTTGTAGTCGTTGGAATCTGTTCCCCCAAACAATGGTCAAATTTGAACAAAACTGTCAGAAAACGAAAACTGGTAGAAGCATGCACTTCGTATGGAATCAGCAGTACCAGATTTACAGTAACATGATAGAATTTTTTTGTATCGAACAAATCAAATTTGCATTTCATCTACCTATTTTGCAAGTTTTCAAACTACTTTTGGGTTACTCTTGCATCTCAAAGCAGTGTATCATCTAGCAAAGTTGACAATATGATGCCGTACTGGTGCAGTCTCTAAGGAATACTATGAGGTTTAAATGTTTTGTTGCATACCGATCTGACAACTGGTCGTCAATTACATTTTTAAGTGCTATTTAAAAACGCTGTAAAGCGGGTTTCATTACTTATAATGCGCAGTTTTTGCATCAAAGTGCCAAGTAACATAACTCATACGGAGATCTTGAATCATGAAAATTAACACAAAGTGTGAATGGAGTGGAGTTTGGTGGACAGCCGTTTTCCGGATGAAATCAGAGTCAACAGAAATTAACAGTCACCACTAACTTCTAATCTTCAAATCAAACTAGCCAAAATATTGAATCACAAGTAGTTTGACAGGTAACTTATTGACGGCATCACAGTATGTTCCAGAAGTCGAAGGTACTAACAATACCACGTAATCAATACCAGTTCTCAGCCTGCGAACATTTTATGTTCGTCAACCAAAGTTAAAAGACTTTTGGAAAGAGCCTTTACTTTCAATTATTCCATGGATAGTCATGAAGAATGCATCGTGAATGATAAAACAACGGTTAATTCAGGATTCAAAACATTGAGCTGTACTCAGCTATTTTCTCCTATTCCTCCTTATCTGTGCAGAAAATTGAAGTTGCATTGTGAAATCTCATTTAACTACAGTGAACTCAAGGGCAAATTAGCCAACTACTTTAATTAGACTAAATATTGAAATTTTCACGTTTAGATCGAAATAAGAGGTAGACATCTGAAATTTACCTACAAATTCACACAGCAGAGTTAGCGAAAGCTAATCACGCTTCATACGAACTATTTGAAGGCTCTACAAAATGTAAGGATTTCTAACGTAAATGTTCGCTACTTACCAGTAAATTTGTTTTTCTCAATTTCTTTTCGAACGTGCACGAATTTACCTCATCATTCACTTTATTCATTTTTTGTGCCCGAAATACAAGGTATTATCTGCCCATTCTCTGAACATTTGAAATAATGTAAACTACAACTTTGGGTGCCAAGGTTTTGTGAATAATTCTGTTTGCATTTTGGATTGCAATAGGCAAAATGGGAGCAAATTTCATCTTGTTTGCTAAGCCCTTCTTCATGTTTATTCAACGGTAAATCTTAAACAAAATGGCAAAATTAATTCGTTGTTTTACTGCAAAAATAATAGGCCTAGTATAAAAGGCAGCATTCAATACCTGTGATTAATAGATCATAGTATGCGTTATATTTCTTGAAGTGATTTTGGCACGGGACGGAAATTGGGCATAGCGGTAACAGATGGATAGTTATTCCCGCTACTATAGCTTCTTAGCAAACAACTAATAATCTTGTCCTCAGTTTCATGATTTCTGTCAAGAGATAATACTAGTACCATCTGTTTTTGTCTTTAAGTAGGTGCGAAAACGCCTACGGGGCTGGCAACCTAGTATGTGCTTCTGTGTCAGTCCATTTGACCAACCGGTGGTTTCGTAACATTGCTGTTGATGTGACGCTGAGAGGACGCTAAATTGCTTAACTAAGTCTCAACGTTTTTATTTGGTTTGCTAGGGAATGAACTTGCGCTGAGGACTATGATACCACGTTGGTGCACACACAATGCTTGTTTAGTTGCTGTTCTCTTAGTAACAGATACATTTGGCAGCATTCTCGCAGATTTACGTTATAAGCTTAGTCATGCTATCAAGTCTATCCATCCTTTGCGTAAATCAGTCACATCCTTGTCATTTAGAAGCCTCTTAGACGGGTATGATTATTTCTAAGATCAGCTCCACCTCACAATGATTATCAGCGTGTTCACTAGTAAGAGGAAAAGCTGTGTATTTGCTTCAAAAACAGGTTTCATAATGACGTTATACGAGAGTCTTTACAAGCATTAATTTCAATACATTCTTTAGGACCTCACTGAATTGATAATATAAAACCGGCCCACCTTGGAGCTACACAAGTTTGACTTATGCATTAAGTTATTTATGGTTTTCTACTTCTTTCCTTAAGTTACGTAAGCTTGGTGGCGGGCAAAACATTTCTGTAAAACCCTGGGAATCCGATAAAAAGCGTACATCGTATTATAAAAGGTTATTAGTACACCTTAATTGGTCGGTCGTGAGAACATGATTCGAAGTTGTCGTTTACTAGATTATGAGCCTCATATTTTGAAGCTAATGAACAGCGGCCATCACGATTGGACAGGTCTTCTCATGAGATCAGTCAAACTTCACAAATGTGTACACATATTACGTTTGGGTCTGGACTTGATAATCTGCGATTTACAACACTGAACTACTGAATTGTTGTTCAACTTGATCCTAATTCTATTGATCTCAAATTTCCCATTGGTCTTCAAGCAGATACGAGTGTCATTCTTCAAAATATGAACTCCTACAACTATCTCGCTTACGTCACTAGGAGATAGCAGCAGTCAAATCACAGCGTAGTATTTACAGTAAACGACGACAGTTAACAGTAACTGTTCTTCTGGGATAGTTATGAATGTAGGTGCTCAAAAGAAAGTTATTATTTCTGATGTGTTGTACGTATCTGGGCACATTATCGAAGTTCAGCAAAGAAGTCTGATAGACTCTACAACGTTTGCGTCTTTGCATGGCAGACAGAGAAGAGCTGGTTCAGTCGCATAAATAGCATGCAGGTATTTCATATGAACTACGGAAAACACTTAAAATATAGCAAGTTCGCAGATTAACAATGTATTTGCATATAATTTGGTGGACTCCAGGTGTTTACATTATGAAACAAGCTATATTTGAAGGTTTAAGCATGCAAAGTACGTGATCACAAATGGGCAACAAACTACATTGGCTTGCAATAACCACAGTGGATACAATTACACAATGACAATTCTGTAGAGTGGTTGTTTGCGTGAGGATGTGTTTTTAAAAGCAACCTGATGAGTGATTTCATTCAGTAATCTACAAATCTGCTCTTTTGCTGCTTAAACTTTTGCATGACTATAACAGATACATAAAAATTTAAGCACCGTACAGTAGGGAAATGAGTCAGCCACGCGGTCATATGGGTATTTTATGAGTCCTACTTTATACTTGACAGTATGCTGTCGTTATTTTATTAACGGAACTAATGGGTTCCAGAGTAACTGTGTAGGAACCTCGTGAGGACAGGTGCACATATGTGTAGACTTTATTCATCACTCCGTCCATCTTACTTTTCTGAGCCTACATATCAACCAGTGAACAAAAATTTCACACACATCAATAATACATAAAAACGCACAGTACATGGCCAGTTCTTGGAGGAACAAAGAATAGCATTAAACTTGATTGATGAAAATCGTCATTTCAACCGACAGTTTATTTCAAGCATCCTATTACAAACGACATTGAACGAAGTTCGGCTTTATCAAACAGGTCACTACAATATTACATACACAATTGTCAACTCCGTGGACATAAAGTCTATCTGTATGAGCATGACCAGTTTGTTTTAGCACTACTGCTTGACGGTAAGCGAGGAAATAACAGTAGAGTTATCAGTGTTCTGATGATTGACTGCGTTACCATAGACATCTATGTGCCCATTGCTGTTATGCCAAATTTTTATGCTTTTCGCTGAAATAAACTTAAGAAACATGATTTATTTTTAATCTTATCTAGCACAATAAGCAGGCCCTAAACTACTCAGTTACGTTTACTTACATTCCGACTCAAGTGATTTATTGGATTGGTGAAACTTTGTTTTATTCACTTGCAGAAAGTTGTTGATGGGTGTGTTAAGTTGTGCTAATCTCTAGTTTGGTTGAGACTATAAATGAGTTTGCACTTGGTCATAGGTATCAAACCATGCCATGAAAGTCACTGCTGTTTTCAGGTAGGGCGAACAGCAGATAAACTCACCGAAAAGAACTGGTTCACCAACCGATAGACAGTGTGTGTTTTGCCGGCATACACTAATGCTACCGTGACAGGGGTTTTCGGTAACAACAAAACCATTCTGACTGCCTCATGAATAACAGCTGATGATATAATTTACCATTCCGTCTGAACACAATCAAATTGTGTGGTATTTAACGTAATATATTCTAGATGACAACAAAGTAACAGAAAAGTGTTAAGTATCCAGCTGTTAATGCGTTCTGAGTTGGAAGCAGAAGAGATGCGTTACACAGACGGCGATGTTTCTGGCAATTTCCGGCAGTTTCTGGCAATCTTAACTAGAAACGTTTTTACTATTTATGTTGACTATTTAAAGTAGATCATTATACGGAAATGTAAAAAGAAAGAGAAACGGTTAATATTAAACTGAAATTGTATTTCATAAATTACTTACTGCTGTTTTGAAAGGAGTTTTATCGGTTCGGACTACACTGCAAAATCTGTGGCCCAGCTGCTGATAAATCTATTCAAAAGACATTGATTCGTGTTTTTTACATTTTTATGTCTGACAAAAAACAATGTGTTCGTAGAATTCAATGTAACGAAAGTTGACCTCAGATATGTAAACCCATTCTCTCAGAATCATGCTTTCAGAATAAAAAGCGTACCACCTTGATCGGAGGTAAGCGTTCTCGCAGTGTGACGTTATGGACGACCCCATTTATTCATGCAGACCGTTCGGATTAACGGAAGAGGTGAAATGATTATGCACGGCTATATCCTAAATGAGTGCGTATGGCAGCCTGTGTTGTGAGTTTGAATGTTACCAGTGATTACTGAACGTGAATGCACGTGAATGGTACGCAAAGTAGATATGGAAATATTGTCATAAGTTTCACGATTACTTGACTGAAATCTGAAAATACTGTAAAAGAATTGTTGGCTAACTCAGAGGCAGAACACTTCTTTGTTAAGAGTCTAGAATATCACACGGTAGTCGATGGTTGCTTAAAATATGACAAAAAAATAAGCCAGTGTAGGAAATATTATCTACACTAGTGAGATGCGAATATGTTCGTTCTATGTGATGGTTATACCATGTGATGCTTGTAAGCAAACATCTGAAGTGGCTACCTTTAGGTTATTTTTTTACTCACCCAGTTAACTGGGAATCCATTTGTTAGACACACCTTGTATAACCGCAAAGTCACTATCCATAGAAATGCATTGTTCATTGAGGAACAAAGTTCCGTTTGCCTTGACTAATGTTGGTGGTGTGATTTTACGCTTCGAAGCTTAGTGGTCATGTGGTTTGGAATTTATCGATAGAGATTGTTTTTGTTTAAAGAAATTTGCGATCTTGCACGATAGGAAGCTTCTTTTGAAGATTTATGGTTTTCCTTGAAAAGGCGCCAAAACGGCATGGTGTTACAATTTTGGCAAATTCCTAAATTCCCACTATTTTTTATGAAATCGAGTTAGTAAGTTCACTAAGGTTTATAAAATCAATCGTTGATCTGAACTTCATTGAACCGTTAGGATAAGTTCAGATTTATTTTATAAGAACTGCCTGTATATTTGACTTTATCATACTCTGCGGTTACTTGCTACTTCATACTGTTGACGGTCACCTGCATAAATGTATGACACCTTAATCCGTTGTAAACCACCTACTTAGGAGAATTTGGCTACTTTAAGCCCCAACGTATCCTACATCTTGGTTTTGTGATTTACTCTTCAAGAGATCCATGGACGTTCCTATACTGAGGTACTGTTCTCCTACTAAACTCCTTTGCTTCGCCTAACGTACATTGGTAACAGCCGGGGTTGAAATACGTCATAGTAGATCCAGTCATTTAAGCCAATTATCAATGTAACCAGGTAATTTAATTCGCTTATCTAGCTCTATAATCAAACTTGAGTTGATTTTTAATGCAGTGAACTACATTATTTGTGGGATATAATTGGTGATTACCTTCTTCTTCCTCCATCCACCTATGTGACCATCTGGTTTGTGCAATTGAAACCGGGATTCACTGGTTCTTTAAGGGCACGTTATCTTTAGCCTTTCTGATCTGGTGTTTGGACTGGCTAGAATGGTCCTTCATTTAGTTTATGCTCGTTAAAACTTGATAAGAAGTGTCATTTAAAATAAATCCATAAATCTTTATGAGTACACCTATTACTGTGAAAGGATTATTGTAGACAAGTTCTCACTGAAGTGGATGATATCATCTTCCAGGGGAAAAATGTAGACAGATAACAGGGCAACAGTGGGGAACTAGGTGAAAGAGTTACATCATGGTTGCATTTCAGATTTATCAACGTCGAAGCTAAAAGTTTTTGTAAGTGACTTTCAGCTTGATGTTAATGAATCAATATGACACTTTAAAATATATCCATGAACACCTTGTATTACTACGCTAATGTGCTTATTTATGACTGTTCTGTTTTGGGGTTCATATGGTGCATTTTGGTCAGGAAGGGATGACGGTCTGGAGTAAACTATAATAGCAGCTGGTTGGTATTATTCTACAATGTGTAAGAGTAAATTAGGTTAGTTATGATAAAAGTATAATTAATATTTTCTAATGGTAATTGCACGTTTTGCATTTTCTGTAAGTGTTGTTAAATGTATGAATAATTTTATCATCTAAGATATGAACGTTCAGGAAATATAAACTTCACTGGGTTTTTCAAAGATTAACTAGAACTACTCAGCAAACAACTCGATTTCGAGCGGTTAGATTTTCTGGTGATACGGAAATTCCTGCTTCTTCTTTTACCGTTCACTTTTAAAGTACGTCCAGTCAGATTACACTTATCTGATACAATGAGACGGTAGGGCAAATATTAGTTTTGTGGGTGGAATTTTGGGTGATTTTAAAGCAGAAGAAACTAAACGATTCGACTGAATATGGTTTGCGTATCAGAAGTTGACGTACTTTTTGATGCTATCTGACAAAGTTTTTTATTAGTAAATAGATACTGCTATTGTTTAGCACAAGGTAATTGGCTCATTACACGTTACATAAGTGGAACAAATAGCATAGCTGGAATAGGTAATAGGAAGTCACTAATGAAACTTACTGTGGTGATGCAAATGACCAGCCCAATATTTAATTGCAATGTGAAAAATGGATACAGTTTATTAGTACAACTGATCGCTGTACAGTTGAGAGAAAATGATTTTTACGTCACTTACTTCCCATAGAGTCGGCCGCATACGTGAACAACGATTATTTGGAAAATGTAGATCGAAAGTAGATTTATCAACTGACACAACAAAAATCACTTGAGACGCAATTTTATGCTATCAAATATTTAGACATTCAACACACATGAGTTCAAGCACTTTTTCTTGGAGTGCTTAGGTTACAGATTCAAGCTGTTACAGCCTTTGTCATGACTGGTTGAATTTGAATGTGTTTAGTGAATAAGAAACAACTAACGCTAGATTGTTGATAACCCAAACTTTCTCAGGTAGTCGTGCATTATGATATTTGTACTGCTGTTTAAACAGCATTCAACGCCGAAATGTTCGAGCTGAACTTCCAGGTTGACTAGGCTTTTTTATTTCCTGAAAGGTTACGTGATAAACACTTTCTAATCAAGTAACCTGACGGGTGCACTCAAGGCAACTACCCAAATCATTCGGCTGTTCAACTGCCCGTCTTTTGAAAACACTGACCAATCGTCTGAGTTTGATTGAAAACAACAATATCGGACTATTTAACATCAAATCTCAAGTACACAGTCGAGGAGACCAGTTTGGGTATGCCACGTGAGTACCACAGTTGAAGTACTCAACCTCACCTGTTTACGTGATCATCTTGTGTGTATCGTCTGACTACGAACCGATCGACGGAAAAACCAACGCCTACCATAGTGGGTGTGTCACTGTATCAGAACAAAGTGAATTTGCAAATTTGAAACCAGAGAAATTCAGCTGCAAGTGAAGAGGGTGCGTGTGTGTTTCGATAAGGAAGAAAAGAAGGAGGTACTGACCAGAGCTCATTGTTTCCCTAGTTGAGCGCAACAAACAACAAGTTCCTATGTGAAAGAGGATATACCTAAGGAAACAAAATGTATTGGTAGTTTAAGGAAGTAACCTCAACAACCATGCTTACAGTCACATGTCACAAACCTAGTTGATATCATTTTTCATTGAGCTAAGCACTTGTACGTACTATGAGAGCACCAGCATACTGTAAACATCTGCATGAATTTCTAGAACAACACGCATTGAACTCAGTGCTGTGATTGACACTTTCACTGGCTGTAAGTGAGCATGTATGGAGTGTGTTGGAAAATGTGATTGCTTAACACTTCTCTCTTTGGAAAGCTTAGTATAAGATGTCAAACAGTTAGTTGTTCTCAGTAGCTGTTACAGTGCTTCGAGGCTGGTGACTGAAGCTGTTTGGATTCCCTCAATTCCAAAATTCATTGTCTAACAGGATTGTCACACAAATCTGAAAAAAGGTTTAAACGCTAATCCTTGAAGGCACGGTTAAATCTATGATTACAAAGAACGATTATCAAGTTTTACTTAGAAATCATCATGAACACGAAATAATAAGAGACAGTTACTCGTTGAATTCATTACAAATCTTTAATGTTTACGTGCCTTCTCATTTATCATACGGTTGTTTCATTTCGCTGTTTTTCTCATAAACATTGTCTTACTGTTGCAATGATAACCAAACGTATTTCGCATACGGTTTTTTCAGTTGGAGTTTGACAGGTGTGAGTGTAGTGAACTCAAATTTCAAGATGTTAGTCCGGTAAGCCTATATCTACTTAAGCCTAACTGACTTGCGTGATCGCCCCTATCAGGTCAGTAGACCAGCGTTCATAAGTACTGGGATAAACTATAATTCATTTGATTCCGCAATGAAGTATTCACAGTTGTGGAAAATTTGGTGAACGCAATTTGTTTCTCAATGAATACATGGTTCAATTTGGATAATCCGAACCTTATTTACAGAGATAGCGCGCCAAAGACATGGCTATAATCAAACCAGTAGTCAATGAGTTTTTAAGTGGACTCCATTCGAATTAGAAAATCAGACAGCATCAAATAAGTCTAGGAGAAAAACGAAAAACGTTTGAGTAGGCATTAATCGAAATACTTCTAAAAATAAACTGAAACTGTCCACTAACTTAAACCAAATTGAACTGTTGTTTGGTGTAACAAATTTATCGAAAGAAGAAAATGAGATAGAATTAAGCGTGGCTGGATCAACGTTCGAACCAGGTTCAACATCAGACACAAACACTCGATAAGTCAAAAATACTAACTTTTCACAAACAGAACAATGACAGCCTTTACTGTACATTTGACCTACCTTTACTTTCACGCTTTCATTTCCGTTAAAACCAACCTTTTCAGTGACAGGGTCGGAAAACGGGAGCCTTAAAAATTCAATTATTACAATCTGCTCATTCCACCTGGAAATGACGAACTGCATCATTTCATTTGATTTTGCTAGATGTAGCCAAGTATATTGTTTGCTCAACGAATGGCAATTTTTTCAAAACCGTCTGAAAGAGGAGAACACTTTTTAACTTCAGATGAAGTGTTTATTTGCGCAAAAATAATTGATGGGAACACAGACTAACAAATGTCAACTTTTTCCTTATTTGTATAATTTTCTCGCTCACGTTAGTATTTTTAACCAAGCGTTGTCAAAGGAAAGTTTCAGATTTCCGTTTTATTCTCGTCCGGCTCGATTAAAATTTGGATGGCAAATGAAGTGCAAATGGTACTTTTGTGAGCCGGCAGTTTCTCGCCTCTTTAGGTTGAACGTTATATTTTGTATAGATGGTAGAATACGATGGCGTCCGATTAAGTTAACTTTGGTTTATGATCGTGTAATTCTTTATTTTGTAGTGAGAGTGTTGTTATGGACAGCTCGTAGCCTTCTGGTCCGGAATAGTCTAGAAGATGGACCCCGACCAAGAACACGCACGTACATCACCATACGTAACTTGTGCCGAATGTTTCTATGCACATACTCTGTATCCGCTCTAGACCGCAGGGCATATCACTGGAAGCATGTGTAATACAACCAGTCCAATTTAGTTAACCATATAAAGGGCAGAGCCGGAAATTCCACTTCTGAGAAACAAAAGTGTGAGGCCATGGAATTCTGCGTTATTCTCTGGAAAGTCAAACAGATTGGAAACAAGAAAACAGGATGACCAAGAAACACAGGGGTTACAACAAGGCAAAACGTCTTCGTGAAAAAGTGCAGTAAGAAATCCGTCGACAAAGAAGGACAGCAGATCACCTACACCTGGTTACTTAAATTATGAGGATATTTTGCTGGCCTGTTGAAGGTTGTTGGGATGTTTTGAACAGCGGATTATTATGCTGACCGAACCTAAAAGGTACTAGCCCACACGTTTTGTCATATATGGCTTGAACCACGTCACCCGGAGTTCCGCCCACAGATACATCACATCCGGAGTAGACCGAACAGAACCACTGGATAGAATGTGTAGGCAACATGGGATTTCACTTACTGAATTTCATTCACCTGGACCACGGGTGCCAACAGACAAGAGTGACTATAGATGCACGTATACATAAGTGGATGAGGGTACGTCTGTGTGGTGCTGTGACTGTAGTAACCAGTCAACCCAAAAGATTAAACCAGAAAAAATAATACGAGGTCACATAAAACCTAGCTGAAAATCTTACAATATTGTGAATGTAAGCATTTTAGTTTCCGTGATGCACTGTTAAACCGAAGAGCTATTGTACAAATCATTTTGAGCGACTGCAACATTCTCACCCAAACAGATGACCTATCGTTTTCGTCCAAAGAATTATTTGGAGTTATTATTTAAGCATGACCATCAATGCCTCAGTGTCCTTTGGTTTCGTTCAGACACGTTTTTCGAGATTACGGATACGTTTGGGATGTCACATTCCGGTTACTTGAAATAGTCAGTTCCCTTTAACCACTTCAGTGAAACATAACAACTACAGATGATAATTGTCAGAGAACTGAAAATCAAAGTTGAGAGGACATGCATACATCCACGAAGTGCATTATGCAACCAAGACCAAATTAATTCGGTGGGTTGATTCATCATACAACGCCAGCTGGTGAGTCCCGAACAGCTTAGCCTGGCTAAAGGATAGTAACTTCGGGCTCCGTCTGCTTGACAGTATCTCGAACAAGTCACCTGAATCACACTGTGTTGATCAGTCGATGAGGTGAGGTTTCGAACAGTTGGCACATCAGTTCGAGATTTTTACATCGTGACTTATTTTAACACCCCCAGTGTGTATACTGATATTCACTGAGACAGTTGTCGATCTGTTTTGCGTGTGCGGGCGTCACAGAAAAGTGGCCAACAAAACAATGAGACGAACTAAATTAACGCCCATGGAAACCTGACCTTTTGTTAGTTTGAACTAAACAGAACTGGCCAACCCTACATGTTTCTGCTGAAACGGACTTTAATTTACACTTGAGATCGATCTCTGTGTGGTTCACTTTCAATTAAAAAGCAGGAATACAGACTTGCTCTGATATGTTTCAATTGGCTCACAGCTTTTGTTCAGTTTGCTATAGCCTAAGTTGTTAAAGAATTGCTATAGAACTTGCTATAAATGAATTAATAATTTACAACAATTTTTGTAAACTTTCTTATTTTGTCATCGACTTACCAGAGATACAAATAAGACTGGTTGTGTAGTATGAGGTTTTATCCAAATCGTGTTTGTGTGTAATCGGACCTAGGCTAGAAAACTGAAAGTAGTGACTATCCTATGTTGTATTGCGATTGATTGATCACTGAAGCGTGCCAACCGCACAACTACTAATCAGTAGATCTATAAATTCCGATACATTATTGGTAATATTAAGGCAAGTTGAAGTGAATAAGGTTAAGATAATTGTGAATAAGTCATCAATACAGTTAACACGATATGGTTAAATGGTCTGTACCGCTTTCATACAATACAAACTCCTATTAACAGCCGTGATGAATAGTCGTTGCAATTTCCTCCCTCAATTGTGGACAAAATAAGTGCTCATTTTATAAGCTGCTCCATCATTTCCTTCTTGTTGTGACTATTCTGTAAGCAAATATTGTGATAACAGAGTTCGAAATGAACAAATAGGCAAAAGAGTTGACTGCACACAAGCTGCATAATTAAGTTTACTCATTCCAATTAGCACCAAAAAATTATCTGACCGGTATTGTGAGGTAGGCCGATCACACAAATAAGCCATGGCCATCATACAGACAAAAACAAAGTTGCCCATTGTTTTTTGGTGTTTTCACGTAATTGACAATAAAAACACCTACAAATTACTAGCGCTGAACCAAGTGATAACTTTACTTTCCTATGGAAAAGCGTTGATGAATTATGAACTCGTATGTAGCTTGCGCAAAAGTTTTTTTTAATGTTAACCTTCTCTGGGATATTCAACACATTGTATTTTTGGATTGTTGTTATGACACTAAAGTAAGTAAGTTCATTCCGTATATTACAAACTTGATGTACTGTGTTCGATATGTTCAACTTCAATACCGTCATTTGTTCATCTCTGCTGTTATCATTCATCCGTTCTTTCAACTGTTTCGGTTACTCGTCAACTTTTTTCACTGGTCACGTGACAGTAGCCAGATGAAGTTACATCGAAATGGTACAGTTTGTTTCATCATCGTTATCATAAACATTAAAAAAAATAGCATCGCAATTCATGCAACTCTGTGCTCGAATGAGTTAATTCAGAATTGTTAACAGTAGGACGAACATTTCAATACACTAGTTCTCTTTCCTCCTAATTCCGTTTCATTGTTGGCAAGTTGTTGCGTTTCATTTTGTTCCGGATGTTCTGTTATTGACAGAAGGATTAAAATATTTCAGGGTAACGTCATAATGCGTTCAATAAAAGAGTTAGAGTGAAATTTAATCACACAGGTACATTGTTTACGATTGTGTTTTACGACCAACACTATTTTCTACTTGTGGAGCATTTTATGGTGAACTTCTTTGTACAATAACAACATCCTGTTCCCGGTGTCATGTTGAGATTAATCAATAATCATGGTGCGTTTGATTGCAAACCATATTGCAAATAATTCCTGTCAAATGATAAACCAGTACATAGCTTAGGTTAGTGATTTCATCTGCTAATTGTCAGTTAGCCTCAATTTTTCAAACGTATAATCATATTTCATACAGTGCCTCACTGATTACATTTGTCCAAAATTAATCTTCATTGGAAATCAATCAACCGTCCAAAAGCAAGGCAGATATTCCTTCACCTTTTGAACCGAAGTTATGCTTCCTTATTTCATAAGCTAACGATTTTTAAATGTTTCGTTGTTTATACTTTTGGTCAAGATATATACTGTTTTTACAAATTCCCGATAGATAAATCGTTACCTGACTGTTGAATTTTCACAACACAGCTTACAGCAAACACATCAGCGTACATAAGGTACACCAACGTACATCATGATCTTGCTTTACGGTTCATCGAAAACTTTTTAAATAAAAGAAACTCTTATTTTCCAGTTCACATGTTCTACTGCCGTTTTTAAGTTTGCGTTTACGAACCAGACACCTACAATGCAGCGAAATTGTCACTTAAACATCTTGTACATTTTTGCTCGATTTTACTCTTTTGGCTGACTTTTACCGTCATAAAGATTTGCCGATTTTGTTCAATGTTGACTCGTCTAACCATCCCTTTTGCCAGTGATCTACCTTCATATCATAGTCCACAATCGCAGGGAGATATTCCACTGAATTACGAAGTAATCACGACTCCAATTTTGATCGTCCGTTACCATGGCTCTTTGTAATATTAACCTGAAATGGTTTCCCCCTTTTCGTTTCACAAAACGGTGGTTTTGAGTTTACCGTCAGTGTTCAGCAAATGATTTCCCCCCGGAAAGTTTTGCTTCTCCGTTTCCCCATATCAGTATGACTTCCTGGTTTCTTATCGATTCCGCTGATTAGTGGCAATTATACTATAACCTATTACAATTAATCAAAACTAAAGACTTAATGATCGCACAAATATACTTAGTAACATTTCGTGGAAAATGTACAACTTAACGGATTTTGTATTTCTGAAAATCTGTTTCGTAAAAAATAGGTATGTATTAAACTTATATATCGTATTGCGTGTTAACACATAACGTAACTCACAACATTGGAACTATCAATTTCGAAAAACTCGTTAGGTATTTCGACACTAATTAAGTTGTCAGTAGCATGGCGAAGTGGTCACTAGTGTTGATAAGCTGTGATTTGTTGTTGTATCACAAACATACATTTATTGAATGCTTGCTTCATCATATTGACGAAGACGAAATATTTGCCATCAGACACCATACAAAAAACCATAAATGCCAAAAGTATTTGACTACGTATGTTGAACTAATTAAGACTGCGCCCACTCGGCTTTTGGGCCTATTACTAGTAATCGAATCTTGTAGGAGTTTTCAGAGTGCGTGTATTTCAGTAGCCAATATTTATGCCTTTCAGTCATATACAGAAGACAAATATAAGTATACCTGTAAAGTGTAGTAAAGAAACTTTAAACCAAATGTCATGCGAATCCTTGGAAATAAAAAGAGATTGAGTGGAGAACCTGGCGGATGACATTTCCGAGGGGCTGTGCAAATAAACGTGGTCAAATTATGTCTTATGAGTAACATGCAACTTCAAGTAAACAACTGAATATCAGAGGAGGTTCACACAAAAGCATTTTTATGGATTTTGTTGGCGAAAAATCTAGCCTGTTTTCATCTTTCAAATGAATCAGGGTTGAAGTCGATAACGCTATAACGGTCCAGGTCATATGTTGTATTAATCATTAGGCTTTAATGATGGGAGAAGAATCTAGCCAACATTTCATAATTTGTAAGCTTTTATATCTCTCTGTTGAGCCAGTGGTTGAATTTTTCTTCTGTAACAGCCGGCTGTGGACTGTGGAATGTGTACGACATGACAGCGAGTAGATCAGTATACCTAAGTGATGCATTCACGGTTTTCTCCATGTCGTTTTAATGTTGGATCACAAGGATTCATCTGTTGCTCACAACTCAAGCCTTCTTATGGCATTGTTGTTGATCACTGCTAATGGCCATTCGATAAATGCGATCAAGCATGAACATTGACGCTCAAAATTATCGTCCACTCTTAAGGTTTACAGATTATCACAAGCCATTGGTGAAACGTAGTATATTCCTTGAGTTTACTTTGAGCAACTCACTGCTGCAAGAAAAACATCTATTTCGAACACAAACCAGAATAGAATGTTTTACATTGACCTGTGGCACGGAACACTGTGCATTGCATCCAGAAGTGGCATTCGTCCACATTTATTTTATCTGTCTTTTGTTCATCCTGTGATTTATGGTACTCATAGAGCACTTTATGGGTATCGTTCGTGTTGGTCGAGTGCTCGTGTCAAGTTTCTTGTCTACATCTAATGGCAAACCAAATAACCTTGTCTACAAATTGGCCGTTGTGTTAGTTGATCCTAGTGAAGGTGGAACTACTGAATACGGTGTTACAACTTCTCACTGGACCTAATTCTTTGGATTAGAGTGTCATAAGCAAATCGAACAAGTTCAGCTGTACAAATTCAAGTAAAAACCTTGCATACGATCGTTGTCACTCGTCAGATATGCGTACCCTGTGAAATTTGATTAGAAATCTTACTGTAGTAATGGCAATTGTTTTGAAGTTTTAAATTCCATCTCATTTGCGAGTCAATTTTGCCATTTACTTCAAAGAAAATGGGCTCCCTATGTCACTGCTGATGTTAAGAGTATTGAAGAAAATTGTACAGAAACTCAGTCTATCTGAAGCTCCTGGGTGGTATCATAAATTTACAAGGTATATTAAGCAATATAGCATGTTTTGATGGTCAAAATTCGCCAGAAACAACACCACTTCCGTAGTTGTTGCTACCGTTCGGTTGGTGCTCTTAACATCGACAATTATTCAAGGACTCCACTGACTCTGAGACAAATGGTAAAACCAATTCGCAAATGAGATAAAAACTGTTATCTAGAACTTTTTGTTTCCAACTGCGTGGTAACAACCTCTAGTCATACCTAGATTTCCTCGCTACTACTAAGTTCGTTCCTTACGTCTTAGTCGAAAGCACATGTTTCATATCATCCGTGCTACTGATTATATCTTTATAATGTACTTGAACAAACATTCTTCTGACTGGTATATTTTATTATACAAATATGTGTGCATAGTTATATTTTAGTATCATTAACTAAGTTCAACGTGCGTTCGTTCCTTTAGCCGTCAACCCTAAAGGATTAAAAAACGGGATAGTCAAGTACTCCGAGTGAGGGCCGGTACATTTCCATACATTTCATAAGCGATAACCGTAAGGGTGGTTAGAACCATGTGTTCTCCGGGAAGATAGCAGAGTTTCTTACACACTTGATAAGTATAGTGAACAGCTCATGGGAGGGGATCAGTACAAACACGGAAGCCCTGCATACAACCCAACATTTACCGACTGCAATGTAAAACAATTATTTTTGATAAATTCCTCCTAGATTCGTATTTTAACGTGGTTTTCAAAGATAGCCGATTTTCAGAGTGAAGTTAATCTAAATGTAAAAAACAGACTGAGGACAACAAGGTTCACAGTGAACATTTACCATTTTTCCAAACAGGCTTCTCATTTCGCAGTCGATGAGCAGTAATTCTTAAGATGGGGTTTTTGTTAACGTTTATTATTACTACTGACAATTCCACGGAGCCGGATAAAAGAGAGTACAGTCAAACCTCCAGAAGCTCTCTTGTCTCCTGTTTCCATCACTGTTTATTCATCCAGGTAGAGTTGATCAAGAACTATTAACCCAAATCCCTGCGGTAGTACCATTTCACTAAGAGCACCACGTTTTAGACGAGCGATCCAGTAAATCACTTATTAATCAACCCTACTACTGGATAATCTGGACACCAGATAGAATTTTTGTGCAAAACACGAACGTATCAAGCAAATGCACTTTTTCCTGGTTGGTCCACCACAAATTAGCCAACTTCAAACTGTTGATAGCATAGGAAGGTCAACTGGCTGATCGTCCAAATGACAGAACTACAAAAGGGCATTCGAGTCAGCCTATCAATGTGATGAATGAGGACCAACCAATTATAATTGATTGCTGGCTCACAAATTGTTGATAAGCCATCGGTACAACACTGATTGGTAAGCTCACAGTCGGTTACTTTAATATTTGACTCAACAATTTCCGTGGACTACCGTAAAACTTACAATCAGCTGGCCCACACATTTACGCTTCACTAGCACTATACACAAACAAACAACATTGGGTGCATCTTTCGTTTGGTTCTCATAAATATTCACATGCATCTAGATGAGTCTGTTTGTAAGTATCTATAGATATGCACATAAATATTTACCTTCTGCATTTGTGATCTTTGAGGCTGAACCTGGAAACAGATGATCTCTTTTCTCTAGCGCCGGTTTGCAGGATTATGTCACGCTAAAAATTGGTAGATTGCGCCAAGGACCGGATTCAAAACTACTAGAATAATGTTAGTTAGTAAGAGATTTTCGTTAACATAAAGTAAACGCCACTCACAACGGATTACAGCCGTGTGATCTGAGTTTTAATTCCGACCGTATTAAGGGTATACTCTACCGAAGCACCCCAAACATAGTGCTTCTTTTCGCAAGGTGTTGACTAAAACTCCGTTGGACTACGACATCTGTGAACAATTGTAAATAATTTTCAATTTAAATTGGCTAGAATCCTCTACCACTTACCAGAAATAAAAACTATTGCTCAGCCACTTTTGTTTGTAATTAGTACTCAATTTTTTCATACGTTTCGATAGAAAACGCAGTTATTATCTGTTAATTTCATTCAGTAACCCAGCGACTAGGTTATCTGAATCGGGTGAAAATCGTCAATTTTAGGAGAATCAGAATGTTCACATCGATTAAACCTTTTCTTGAACTTGATAATCCAATTTTCGACGTTTTCATAACTACTGTGTCCAACAACATACAGACTTGAATACATTGGATAAAAGACTGACATTACACAACATATGCTCGAGTAGATTCCGCTACGTCTATACTTGTGTTTACTGTAGACCAGTTAAAATGCAGAAAATTCCAAGCCATAAGACAATCAAAATGGGTCGAATTTCAACGAAGTAACTGGGATATCCCGTGGTTTAACCACAGTGACAGAATACTTTAGAGCTAATGCGACAATTAATCTTGGAAACCCGTGGAAAGCGGCAGCACCGACTATTCGAAGTTGATGATATAGTTTAAGATTCCAACGTTTCAGATTAATAGTTATCACTAGGCAAGTACACAGATTATCGGAATGCTGTCTATCGGGTTGTCAAACTTATAAGTGGTTATTGGATTCTGCACGACTAAGGGTATGATTTGAGTTTCTGACTTAGGTAGGCCACTAAATTGCTTTCCTTCCTCGATTTCAGTAAAGTTTTGTTAGATCAGTCCAACAATATGATATCCAGTTTGGTTTTCACCGCTGAAACAAGTACGACAAGGAAAACAAAGATTTAACGCGTTGACTGCGTGTGTCAGTAAGAATCTTTCAAAATAGAATGTACAACAGTGGTACGTCAAGCTAGAGTGGCACAAAGCGAGTTGTGCTTGTAACCTCGTGGCAAAAACGACAAGCTGAAAGCTTTAATAAAACAGAATTAGGCAGAAAAACAAGCTTATCAAAAGTGTACAATAGAATGCGGCTGAAAAAATATTGTTTTTTATTACGGTGACTACAAATATATTTTACCCGCACTTTCTATTAACATAAAAACCATCAAACAAAAGCTCCACTGAAGTTGACTATCACACAGTTAACTGCATATGGCAAATTGGGATGCAGCATTTTCCCGGGTATAAGGCTTGTCTGTCCCCTCCTGTCTATTGCGCAATCTAGGACTCCTACTCTATCCTTTCAATGTGTCCGCTGTATTGCTAACACATATCCAGATGACATTAATTTTGCCGTTTCAAAGCACTACACACCTCTATATGATTTACTTTCATCTCAACTTGCACATTGCGAGTTGGAGTGGATAGGTGATTGACTTATTGTTTGCTAATCACATACGATCCGATACTTTTGTATTTTGCGCACCCGGAGGCATTCCCAGTCAAGGCCGGTTAATCGGATTGGCTGGTCGGATAGTTTTCAAGTGTAAGAAATATATTAACACACCAGTTATGTGGTGCCGCTTCTGGCGATTATGATAAATTAGGATCAGTTTGCTGTTGTCTGTTTCAAACGCGATGGAATCGAACAGTAATCACACAGAGAATGAAACACACTTAACTCAACCCATTGTAAGGCTGTTTGAGTAGTAGGATGCATTAAATAATTCTCTGGGAAGTTTGTTCTCATAAAAAGTAGACAGTTTTGACGTCTCCTTAATCCACCCTTCAAATCGGAAGTTCAGGTAGTAGGTCGGCCAGCAAAGCGTACCAGATATGGTTCCCAAAACATAGATCGTGCAGTCTAATTGCTTCGTAGTTATTGCTGCGGTCGGTAGGCATATATGAAACAGAAAGCTTACTAACTGACTATTAGAATAAGCGATTGTCAAGAAATTGTGATCTTTACACATTTCTTTTCAAAAACAGCCATGTGCTGTCTTGGAACACAGTCGGTTACTGCTGCTGACGCTGTCAAATTCCGTTTTTCCGGGCAGTCAGTCAGAGAACAGTACTTTGTCCAAGACGGTGTACTTCCTACATATGTGTCAGTGTTTTGGAGCACACAGTATGTCTGCTGAACAACTGACTTGTCAGTCCATCTGGATTATGAAGTAATATATGACAAAGTTTTTCAAATGTCCCTACCCTTCGTTAGCTATAGGAAAGCGATGGCTATCATTTTATCTGGATACGGCAACTGGTGAACTCAAAGGAAGAGAGAAACGATGTATGAATCAATAGACAGACTGGTTACATTGCGTAAACCACACTTTTAGTCAGGATACAATGCGAAATCTTTTTTTGAAGGCAACACTTTGGTTTTTTATAAGTACATCATTCTGTGCTACAACTGATGCGGGCTTACCGAAGTTTAATTTAGAAGTCTCTAACCGGATCACTGAGATAGACTGTCAGTCATGATATCAAATCCATGTGAGGTATACCCATAGTTGACTTCCGAGGCAGTGAACTAGTCATAACTCCATGTGATTGACCCTGAAACACAACGTGCATCTCCATGCAGTTTTCTCAACTTCATATCGGATTCCTGAACGATGTAGCAAAGAAGTGCGATTTACTCCCATTATATGAACCTAGAAATGTACAACACCACGGAAGCGTAAGTGTTTCTGAGGAATCTCTGTGAGAAGAGTTCTGTAAATGATGTCATTAAAGTCTGCCCGTCATTTGTAATGGAAAGTTTGTATGTTTGGTTGATAGCTCGAAAAGATTGCTGGTTCGAATCTAGTTTCGATGAAGAATACTTATTGTGTTAGGAGGATTAAACGGGACCTTTGTTCGAAAGCAAACGTTTTTTTAAAACTTTGAGTGAAGTTTGCCAAATCTCCTCCTAAACTGGGTTGAGATGGTACGTCTCCAAACAGACATTTTCATAATTCGATAATATTCTGTAGGTTTTTGGGAATCACGCGATTATAAGCCGTAGGTAGTAATGTGTACGATCATAACCGCTTGGCAACCGTGAGCAAGCACAGTCCCCCAACCCACCAGACATTCTGACTCGTATTCATCTAAGCCAACTCGATTAACCACGACTATGTGAAGCTCACTTCACTTGTATTCTTGATCACAGTTGAATGATGCTCATCGTTTATTTGTCTAACTTAGCGCTCTGATCAACGCTGAAATTCATAGAGTTCCAACAGCTGAAGTTTAAAAATTGTCGAAGAACATTGTGTCGGCTGAAAATGTATCTTTTGGCGATGAAATTATCGGGCCATAATTAGAACCTTAATAGCAAAATTGACTGTGCATGTGCAAGTTAGAAAAACCTGACAATCTACACATGGACCCATTTTATATAAGTTATTTCTACAGAAGTTAAACTGGGCGTTTACTGAAAAGAATGCTAAACTTATCTCACCCTAAAAGATACCGTACGAATTTAGTTGTTTTGTTTGCGTTTGTGAGACTTGTGACCATTCGACAACGGATATACTTGTACCGTTATTAATTACTTACATGGGTAAATAAATTGACAACGGTGAACCTGAGTTTGTATCGATCCAGAAAATCTTCGGGAATTGAAATCGCCGCAGTACAGAAAATTTCACTTTCAGATTGCGTAACATATCGTGTAATCTACTGATACAATATATTAAAGTGCCTCTTTAAAATGGTTTGTTGGACGAGTGGTTGCGTTTCTGGAACAGTGTAGAACTATCACTGGAATGTTGAGTACGTAAGAAAGTTACAAAATGAAACGCGTTCAAATGTTATAATTGTAGAAATCACTTGGAAGTTTATTAAATGAAAAAAGTAGCGTTCTATTTGTACAGATATAAAAATAGCAAATCTAATTTTTGCCAGGTAAAGGAGCGCACAGTTGGGTCCTACTTTAACGTATACGTCGTTAAGTCGTAGACTCAAAGGCTTCGAGATTACTAATATAGTGGCATGCTGATGAGCATCTCTTTTTTCAATAGTCTACCAGAATGCTTGAATCAAAGTCTGAAAGTGAACTTTGGGGACCACTAATTTAAACGTGAAAAATTCTCCATGAGCGTTGAAGTGTACAGTACAAATCTTTCTTCGTCTTCTGAATTGTTCGACACATACATCCATCAACCGAAATGTTTACCGTTGTGACTGAATGAGAAGAATGTTCGAAATCTCACAGAAATAAGGAAATAAGCAAACGGCAGAATTTTCTAAGAATATGTTGAGTGATCGTAGCTACGGAACGATTGAATCGTTAAACTTTTAAATCTTTTTCAAAGAATGTCCTTAGTCACTCATGCAATTTGATGTGACTTCGATTTCAGTCTAATTTATCTGGGACTAACATTCTTGATTATGTCTTGATTTTTCACTCTCGTCAATTACAAGGCAGTTTAGTTTCTCTCTTGTGTACTTCAGAGGCACTTAATTTCTAGCTGTTATCACTTGTACATAAGCCACCTCTAAAAGTACTTGAAAACCTTTTGACTTTATGTAGATGAGACTTCTGAAAATGAGCTCCTGTCCTCACGTCGGAACATTTTGTAACCATCACACAACGTTTGGGACAGTTACTTCCATGGACTCGCAGATCGAGTATATATGAGTGGTCATTGTTACGTCTCTTACTCGTCTATTTAAACGCAAGTTCATTCTGATTGCAACTAATTTCAATCGTTTTTTTTCAGGTTTTTCAGGTCGTTTAATTAAACCAACTCTACACTTGTACTTTGGTTATCTACAGAAGACCTTACCGCGCCCACTTAGTTTTAATACAACATTATGTGTTCGTCCCCAGTTTTTAGAATTATGTTTACTCTTTGCTTCATAACTGATTGCATATGCCTCTTTCCGATCCTGCTGCTGACTACAATTCCATCCGACGTTCAAAGGACTAACCTTGACAGTAGCTGCAATAGATAGAAACCGGTCATTTGTATGGTTGTTTATAAAACGTTTGTTGCGAACGCGCAAGTTTGTGCTAATGAATTGTGTGATTAGTGGTAAGCTTAAGGTTAGGTATTAATCTTGTGACCGGCCGCGCAGTCTATGTTTAAAAAGAGGGGAACTAGTAAATGTCACTACATCAAAGAATACTGTTGAATGTCATCCGTACAAGCAAACCTGATGATACTCGATCAGAGAGAAGTCACCGTGATCTCTAATGTTAACTGTCCTTCTAGGCTATTTTACAGCAGAACCGTACTGGCGTACAACCATCGTTGGAAATAGTGGAGTAAAGGCAGAACCTTTGACTCGTAATTGAATAGACAGGAGTCTCTGTTTGTAACAGAAGGTTCATTGACTGACATTATGTTCAGAATATCTCTGTTAGATGATCACAAGCGACAACAAAATCTATCAACGTAGACTGTCAAATTAGAAGTGGAACATATCTTATTTATTTACGTCGATTACGGATACTCAATATTTTGTAGACTACTGACAGTGTAGCGAAATTCCCCAATAAAAGAAATGAACCAAAATTCGGAAGATATTCATAACGAAATTAGTAATTCGTTTTGTATTTAAACGCTGAAGATCAGCTGTCAGCCGTTTCTACGTCCACTGTTTTGAATAAAGTTTTCAAGATTGAACTCGACTAACACTCATTTCAAACAATTCAAAAAATGTACAGAAATAACATACATCAGTAACGTACATCATTTTCGATACTCACCTATGTTTACATGTTTTACATAGTTTATAAATGTTTCCAGGTGAATATCCAGGTCTTGGTTGACATTTTAGGTTGACTAACACTAACGGTCGATCGTACTCATCGTACTCGGATGGATTTTACAGTCAGCTTTCTTCAAAAAGAAGCAGCGAACCCAACTTATACTTGTTTTACGGCCAGACATTAATGAACACGTTTGCCGCGATAGAATTTGACCTTCTACGTGAAACGGCTGTGTGACCAACGCACCAGTGAAGTTTGTTTGATATGGCTAACTAATAACACTGAGACGCCCATCTTCATTCACCGATGTGTATTACTCATGTTATTCGACCTTTGTGAAGACACATACATTATCTATCTCACTAACTCAACTCGTACGCTCCAATCGACAGTTCTCAGTCAAATGAACGTTACAGATGTAACTTGACAAGTCAAGGAAATCATGAGTCTATTGTTTCATTTGCAGAGACTGATAGATAGGTGCAAAAGTTAGGTAGTCCTTTAGCGGCTGAATGATAGCTGAAATATTATCCAAAGTTAATCATTTCAGTAAACTTTGTTGGCAGTAGATAAGTGTGCTTGACGATGAGACAGTATACCGTTTTCCTTACGTTAAAACCCTACCCAAA
Organism: Paragonimus heterotremus; assembly: GCA_013368495.1. Lineage (NCBI taxonomy): Eukaryota > Metazoa > Platyhelminthes > Trematoda > Plagiorchiida > Troglotrematidae > Paragonimus > Paragonimus heterotremus. The sequence goes on along the minus strand of LUCH01000117.1, from coordinate 293,720 downwards.
CAAGCAAAACTGTTATACTATTACTAATGAGCAGTCAAGGATTTGGTCAATTTTATGTTGAACGTCACCCACAATTGATCGGAGCTGTCGTATCCCCATAGACGTTACAATCGGCCCCTTTCAATCAGCACAAGCAATAGAGTCTAGTTTCGCCCTCACTAGAGTTCGTCAGTAGTGCATATCCTTGCCACTGACGGGACTAGAACTCTGGCCACGCTTTCACGAGGTAACCATGTTTACCACTGAGACACTGACATCACATTAGGCAAGACCGAATTATCAAATATCGTGCAACAGGCTTAATGAGATTGGAGATTTCGAACTGTTCAGGAAGTCCTAATCGCAAGGTGTCGATTGGAGTTGACAGACAGTAACTGTGTCTCCTCTCGAGGAAGTCGGGCAACCCGATCATTACTCACAAGCGAAAGTGGTTGAGTGTTCACATATGATAATTCTTTCGCGCCTAATGTGAGATGATTGACGCAGTGGTAAGCACATTTGCCTCATGAAAGCGTGGCCGGAATTCCAGTCCCGGCAGTGGCAAGAATATGCACTAAAGACGGGCTCTAATGAGAACGAAACTCAACTGTATTGCTTCTGCTGTTTGAAAGGGGCCGAATGTAAAGTCTTTGGGAATGCGACAGCCGTGATCACTTGTGGGTGATGTTCAACTCGAAATTATACTGCTGTTATTAAATTGCATGGTTTATTTAAAAAATCCAGTGATGATTTGCGTTACCAAAGATTTTAGTTATGCTACAACTTGCTGGGAATAATGACAGGTGATTGATTCGTAAATGATAAGCTAAATTTCGGGAACACATTCGTGTTGTCAGAAATGGATGTCGCGGTGTATCAATCTTTTCCACAGGAAGTTATTCTATATTGTTGGTATTGGTTAAGCAGGAACAAAGAGGCATTCTTTTTTTACAAAGACTGGTCTACATTTTATTTATATCCTGTTCCATAGAACATAAATTTCATCAAGTTGACTCAGTTATAGAGATAATAAAGTCAATCGCCCGGGAAATAAATACGCTTTTTGGGAAATGTTAAACTATTCAGAGATGGATTTTTGATCTTCAGAACAGGCTGTGTGTTTTGAATGTACGCTCTCAATATTTGCTTAAAAGCTATTCACTTCAGACCTACTTCGTTACAAAACAGAAAGTTACTTCCATTTTGTGTGCTGGAAGGCTACTGTCTAGCTAACAAGCATAAAATTTACCTAACAGTGATTTCACACGTTTGCATAGTCTCAAAGTCTTCCACAAAATGGGTGCATACTGTGGCAAGTGAGTTGCACAGAACAAACGATGTTGGAGATAGGCTTGTTTTAAACTAGCCCAGTGAAAATGGGAAAAAATTGGAATCTCGCTTCATTGCATGCCAGTCATCTATTCTGAAAGTTATGGTGAACTTCCTTCCTTCTTAATTGAACCTTAAAGTTCACCCAAGAATTAAACACACATTTTTACCAGAAAATCTGTTCTACCCGCTAGACTCAGTGGGTTACTCCGTTTGCTTCACTCCATTTATTGATATAAGGTTGTCCGGAGTTGCCCGTTAGGTTTCTGTACTTCACTTGACACCGTAGGTGGAAACGCCCGGCATAATATTCCCTAATCTAACGCTCACGATTCTGTTTACAAAAGACCTGTTAATAAGTAATTCACCGACCGTATGCAATTTGGTTTCATGCTAGAACTTATATCACCCTTAATTCACAACAGCTACAGTGTCCTTGGGAATATCACAGCTTCTCTAACCCTTTCACCGTGGTTGCTCAAGGTCTGTGAATTTGATGTGACGTCTACTTTGAATTACGGCAATGATATTACTTTGTTTGGTACAAACTGAAATACCACTTATATCATGACCTTTCTACTGAGTTAGTGTGTTCGTAATCTTAAGATGCTCAGGACTGAATTTTCCAAATTACCAGGTATTAAACTCTTTTTCACTAGAATACGGTTTACAGTTGAAGTATTTACCTGACACTGCTCACATATGTCAAATCTTTTGCACACTTCTAAATGACATGTGCTCAAGTGATTTGGATGTATACTTATTTCTAATACACCTTTGTCAATTCACACCCTTCTAATGTGTAACATTCCTTTCTTTGTCTGATATTTAAAATATTTCCAAATCTGATTTGGCATCCAGTTCTTTGTTACATTCTCCCCCTTTCTGATTACGCCTTTCTGCTGGTATGTCCACCAATCTTGTTAAAAGCCATGTTTACATGCATCTCCTTTTAACATTTGTTCAAAAGCATTGATATTTAATAACACGACAGGTCATTAGCATTATTCGTAACATCTTACGGCTTATGATCACCTTTTGTTTGAAGTGATCCCCGACCATTCATGTCAACTGCATACTTATTCAGTGTGTGTCCTTCTCACAAACTCGTCAGATAAGTACTGTATTTTCCCTGAACGTCTATACATCGAATTTCAATTCCCCACTACCATCCTTGCACTAAACAAATAGTTGTCAACACATCTGAAATGCGATCATTCGCACACGGTTGAATGTTTTATTTGTCCTTGAGTAGTTAGATAAAATTTTTTACAAGTTTCTTCGCCGCTGATGTCCAAACATGTATGTGTTGTCTGTCAAACGGATAAATATACGCAACCGAAAACTGTTATTTGGTTTAAGTCGACTTTAAAAACTTTGTTTCATTTGGGTACCATCCAGCTGCATCCATGTTATTTGTATGAAAGCTCAAAGGTTACTTATTGCTCGGTTAACCAGAAAATGGATGAACGTATCCTGTCAGGAAAGGCAGCGTAGGGTTTAGATGGCTTAAACAATGAGTGTACTTTTTTTCAAGTAGTTGGGGAGTAAACTATTGTCCTTTTTGCTAATACACCTTTCGACTGAAAAACTATTATGCCACGATATTCAAAACGTAACATGGTAAAACAAGTATTATCAGACCATCCGAACCGTGATAGTGGTCTCGGTTTAACATCGTTGATTTGTGACGATTATGATGTTTCGTAGATGGGCCCTAGAAACAAACAATTGATAACTGTTCACATTTTGTGAAACCATGGCTAAATAACGTAAAATACACTATATTTCATAGGCTTAAATTTTATGGAATCAGTCGGCAAGACTATTACTATACTGTGTTCATTTGGACAAGTCGTTCGTTTACCGAAAAAAATACACGAGTTTGTGTTCTTCGTTTTAAAAATTATTTGACACATTTCTAAAGTGTTTAACCATGACCAACTAGACCACTCAAAAAGACCACAAAAAACTACCAACCTGGAGAGTTCATTGACAGCAATTCAACTATCAGCGGATTGCAGACGGTTTGGCTTGAGAGCATTTATTTCCGGATTAGTCGTTCAATGACCGAAGCTAAAGGACATGTCTCCACATATACCACTATTAGTGGCATACGCTGCAGTACTTGCAGCCCCACTTACTGGCATCTTATCTAGTATAGATGCCTTAATTTGTACGAATAAATACCTCTTAACCCAGCTGGCAAATACTAGACAGCCAAGCGGTGGGATGACCTCTTGGTACCAAACGATTTGAAGAGGTCTAAGATGGTAAATTACAATCTAAAAAGGGAATTGGGTATCGAGAATGTATAGGGACAATAGAGGATTTGTATGGGAATCGATATTTCTACTTGAGGATAGATAACAAATGTCCAAAACTTGTGAACAGACCAAACAAAAGTGCTAGCACACAAAGTATCAACAATGCTCAGAAAAGAAGCAGTTAATAGAGCAAAAGTTTCTAAGATGAGTGAGTGGTTTGACAAAAAGTGGGGGTCTTTGATAGACAAGAACAAATGGCATCCGTTTAAGCTATGTTACACCTACATCTTGATCGTTTTTTAGCTGAATGTTCTCTGGTGATGCATCAGTGGTCCTTTAATCTGAGATGATTAACATATCCGAAGGTACATTTGTCGAAGAGCCACAAGTTCAGATCGTCTTGACTCACAACGAGTGTAGTTTTTGCATTCACCGCGCACTGGATATTTGGATATCTAGCCAGATGGTGCTCTTTCAAGTGATCCTTTTAAAGGTTTTCTCTCATGATCTAACACCAACACCACAGGCCGAAAGACTACACAACCTAACTCCCGGTATTAACGGCTTTGGTTTTGCTTACTTGATTTGGTTGTCCGGAAAATAGCCGTTACGAAATCCGTTCCTTAGTTAACTCATTGACTGGTTCTGGCCAGCAAACCTGGCTGATATCATCATGAGTTCAATACTGCTAACGTTTTCTTTGCATAATACCTTGGTGTTTAGAATTATATCGACTCACAAAATGCACAGTATACGCTTTACGCACGGTAGGTGAGAACGGCTCAGATGCCACACACACCGTGTCTAGGTGTCCACGTCATGCGGCAGCGTGAGCAGCACCGTGACTAAGCAAACAAGCAACTTCGTTTTCGTCCTTAAGGCGCGATTATTGCAACCACATCTTTGAAGCCGTCCGAAAGCAACGCTAGCTTTGGAAACATGAAAATGGAAATTCACAATTCACTCATGCATTCGTTGACTGAATGCTCAGAAAGTAGTATTCATATGAACAACGGTCTGCAATCGTCCCGTTAAAACAGACCACAGTTGTAAGTGTGACAATAACTTTTCATGGAGGTCGAAAGGCAATATCAAAAGTTTGTCGATCTTCCACTTAGACTTGATCACCGCTGGCGTGAAAGCCGTGACCAGGAGCAGTTGGTGCACTGTCATTTACAAACAACTAGGCGCGGATGGCCGACTTACGCAACAAACTGATGCCCAGCAAGTGAATTTCAGTTTGTGTACCTCTCTTCAAGCTCTGAAGAACAAATGTTGGTATTGCAATCAGAAACTAAATAAAGTTGGGGCTAATATACAACTTTGCTTTAAGTCAGCAGCGACGACAGAATCATCTTGTAACCTTCTTACCTACTTCCGACAACTGAATTTATTTATCGAGCCTGCGTGCAGTGTTACATACTAACCATTGTGTACAGTGTCTCACGAGTCGTGAATTAGAACTCTGAGAAATCTTTCATGAAAGCGAACTACAGCCGGTTACGTCTTTGCCACTTTCTAAACCTGACGAACAATTGACACCATATCAGTTCTATTGTGACTGCTGCGAAATCCACATCACTTCTCCGAAGCGATAGTCTCTGAAACTCTGACATTGAATCGATTGGACGGAATCCTCAGCAGAACTTTTCCGGCATAACTTAGCAGACTGATACCTCATAAACTGTCATTGCTTTCTTGCCTACCTGTCCATTAACAAAAGATACAGTGGACTTGTCAAATGTTCCTGGACTGAGTGGAAAAAATGGACCATAGTACGTTTCAAGTCCGGTTTACTATGCATTACAGTCTCTTCTGGCAACCCATTTTCCCCCGCAGCTCTTTCGTTTCAGAGTTCTTCAACGGCACTCTGAGTTTTATGTCGAGAGCAAGTAATCAGGTAATGGTCTGTTGTGACTATTTATCCAGTCACACAAGTAGTGGTGAGTTGCTCATTGAATAAGCTGCCAAGTCGGTGACGTCCGATGTTCATGATGTCCTCCAGTTGCACACAAGTAACACCAGAGCCTCCGTCCCATTGAAGTCACGTCCAAATTGCGCGAGCAAAACAACCAAAGAAACATTTCGTCATTCACCTGTGTGATTCGCGGTTAACGGTTGTTAATAGGGATGGTTCTTTTTTATTTGTGGCACATGACTGTATCATAAACATCAGCTACAATATCTGATTTGCTATAACCGGGTCTTAGATTCATAGGTGTGATTTGACGGGTCAGACGTTGTGGTTACTCTACCACAGAAGAATCGTTCTGATTATTGACTACAAGGCCGACACCATTGACTCAAGGTTCTTCCGTTTTATGTCAGATGCAGCAGAAGGTCCGATCAGCGTCTGATTCCCTAGGATTACCTTGGTCCACAGAACTTGCTCCACTCATCACCGCGGTCACTCAGTTACATCGCGACAAGTGAGATGTAATATTCAAGCTGTTCCGTGATATGTTGTTCCAGCACCGAACGTACACTCTAGGTTTTGACAGGCAGCATCATGCCTCTACAAACCTGTCTCAGGATATAAGCCGTGCCGGCGGTATTTATGGACAGTATTGGTTTTAAGATTTGTGTCTCCCATCCTTAGTGAACAGTATTGTAGACGAAAAAAGTCGTTTAATTCTACGCGAAAGCATAAACACCATCTCGTTTTCTACCTACCGTATCATCATGTCTGTGTTAGTTTTTGATACTCGCAAGATGCTAAGACTAAATTAGATTAAAGTCGCCAACCAGTGTTCGGCTCAAAAACTTGTATCGTATGGAAGCAGTTGGATGACTACTGTCGTGAAACCATGCAATTCAGCATTAACACAGCTTGTAATCTAGGGAAAATGGAATCTGCAGTTTGTCAGACGTCTGTCTCCTGGGCTGCCAGTTACGGATGACTCCGTCGGTTTGGTCATCACATTGCACGAACCCTCGCAGTTGTCAAAGACGTACAATGACAGGAGGTTATCTATCACAACATTCTTGAGGAAAAGACATATGAGAACAGACATGATCGTCACCCACAAACTTTTTCTTCACAATCAGCAGCTGCTCACCATGTGACGCTCTGTCCTTAAGACTAATCTCGACAATCGGCTGAACTTTTTTCAACTCTGTTTGGTCGGTACACAAATGAATGACAGCGCACACCGTAAGGTTGCTGACCTATCTCCTGTCTTATTCCCGCAGGTCACCCTATGTACATATGCGCCGGAATTTTTACTTCACCCTGTTTCAGTGTTTTCACAACCAAAATCCAGTAACTTATTCAAAATATACTTATATTTAACCACGCTTACTTCACTTGACAATTATAAATGATTCGATACAATTTATTCTTCGGCTAACAGAAATACAGTAAGTTAAACGGTGCAAATTTTCTGTCTTGCAAATAACTCATAGTTAACTGGAGAAAGAGTTTCGAGTTTGAACACTAGGTGCTCGATTGCCGTTGAATGATGAGTGGTTGAAGTGAGGTTGTTGTTTTGTAATGTGGGCGTACCACAAACAACAAGTAGATTTGCATTAAAGTTATCAATTTTCATTTGTTTTAGTTTTCGGTCTGACGATCAATTTTTTACTTAAATATACTCAAACAGCTAGGCAGTCAAGTTACCAAGGTGATTGCTACAGTCTTGGTCTGGACAACCGGATAATGTGTAGTCCGTTTACATGATCTGGTATTTCCCGTGGGAGAAGACATCTTTCTGTTTATAAGTCGAAATTTTAGCTTTGTTTTCCTCGAAGCGGAAAGTTAGTAAGCTGAAGAGAGAAGACTTCGATATAACAACTTTCGGTGACAATTTCAATTACAGTACTCACAGTACTGATGCTATACGAGTTTTATTCAAAAGAACGCTTTATACAACAACGCTAGAGGAAAAGTTTAACGGACAAACTCAGATGATACTAAGACTGTATAAGGCAAGAAAAGATTATTTTACATGTATTTAATTTGTAATGACAATGGCTTTCATGCATTGCTCCAGGTAGTTGTTTTGTAATAGGAAATGAGAGTATCAGCCTTATCATCGGTGAGTATTCACAACGTTTGTTGGTTCGCAATTTTTTGATGTGCCCCATTCAGTTATTCGTCAAAGTTCTGCTTATTTGTTCCTTAAGAGGGTAATGGGCCTATTTGAGTGGACGGTGTTTTATCTGGCTCCTCGTTGACACCCGTTTCTGTCAAAGTGGTCTCATTCCGTATACTGAGATGGAGGTTGCATGATCGATGGCATCAGGATTAGGCTGATCCGTTTACAACCGCTTCTTTTTACACGTAAGTTATGACCAAAAATATGCCAAAACATTCATTTAATTAACAGACTCGAGTTGTTCATTCCAAGCTGGAAATTAACCGTATTTTTAGGAATTATGGGTGAAGGAGAAAGGTTCTGTTTCTGATATTATTATGAAATTGGTGATTCTATCTGGGCTCTCAAGGTCGTTAGATCTTTTTGCCTGAAGTATTAGTCAGCAGACAGTGACTTGCAAGTTTGAACAATAGGAGGTAAATGGTTTACTTATTGTGAACAGCTAAATAAAAGATTTCATATACTGTAAGTCATTGAGAGGGTACTTTCTATTGATCACTGACTAGAAGTTCATACTTGTAGTTGACAAACAGGGCGTTGACTTGTTTGAGAGAAATTTCAAAAAATGTTGAACAGTCTGCCTTGTCAACTCTGTCCTTATCTTTTCCGGTGCACTGTTTCTAACCAACGGTTTAAATAAAGCAGAAGTAACAAACAATTGATTAAAACCTTTTATGTTGTCTTTAAGGTTGTGAATAGGCCAAATTAATGTTTGAGGCTCTGCTAACCGGGTTCTAGTTCTGGCCTATCAGGTGACGTCAGAGTTTATCCAGCAGCATAACCTTAGGTCTATTTATATTATCACGGAGAGCTTAAAACTACAGTTGTAGAATTTTCCAGTTCCGTTTGGAAGTGACGCTGGTGTGATTTATGCCGTATCTTCCAGTTACCTAACCTGACGATTGTCTGTTGATATCGAAGAGTATATAATATCCGAACGTAAGCCTAGCTTAAATTCACTAACCTCTCGGTGTATCATTTTAAACATACATCGTAACTGAAACCATAGTCACCAACAAACCCCATAAGCTATCAATGTCGAACAAGGGAGCGCAAAATATGGAGGCCAAATTACATCGTATTTATTTATTTATTAGACTGTCATTGAGTTTCCTTTATTCAGTTCATCAAGATGGAAGGAACGTTACATTAAAGGGTACAAGCATTTTGTTTGCCGTCATCAACGGAATACATTAAACATTACTTCACGTTTGGCGAACGCATGACAACAAAGCGCTGAGTGGACGTTCATCACCTGGTATGATCAGCAGATTCCGTGACCCGGTAACAAGATTGATTACGCCAACATGTTCTGCCAGTAGAGGCAGGGTGATATTTGATAAAATAGTTTTGAAAAACGCCGACACCATTTTATGTTCGTTCATAGAAAGTTCTTTATCGTCTGCGACGAAGCACTGAACAATTCATAGCCTTATTTCATAGGTACCAAGATAGCACAGGTAACCGTTCTACCTACGCGAAAGTCAGGTGGACTGGTTCTTATCCGCAGTTCTCCTCCTTTGCTTTCATTATTTACAAACGTGGTTGGGTGTGAACGGTTTTGTATGAGTTATAAAAATTAAGAAAAAACCGAATAAGAGCCTATGGAAGAATGCTGTGTTTACGGTCGGGTTTCGGGCCAAATTTAGTTGAACTAATTAGAAGCATTGGGTGGATAAATATACAGGAAACGCCGGAGAAATCGTTAATCATCAACATTCTTTACCTGCGAGACCACAACACAAGCGATGTAGGCTAACGGTTGTAGTTCTCTATTCCTAGTCAAATGCTGCAGAATTGCGTTTGTTACCTTTTGCTCGAAGGGAAACTCAGCACTATCCTAGCCGTTCTACTCAAGAACACTATTCCACTGGTGCCAACTCTCAATTCAATAACGTTGGCAGAACGGAAAAACTTAGCCAAGCAGAAGGTCAGCGTGTATCCTCAATTGACTGCTGCAGGCGACAACACAACGTGATTTTTATCATCCAAGTGGCCGTGTAGCATTTTCGAACGCAAAACATTTAATCTCAACGGGTCACGTGGTTGACACCGTCACAACGTTCAAGGCCTTATTACGCAATCACAGCCAAAGTATTTCGGCGCTTTCTGATGAGGTGTTAATCACACGAGCTCTTAGTTAGACGAACGTGTTCATGAAATTAGGTTGGTTACCTCGATGTTCAAACTGCTTCCCCAAACTTGTATATGCATCCAGGTGACGAGTTTTTGTATTCCTCATCATGCTCCAATCGTATGAAAGGGAATGTCTTATCTAATCAACTGATTGAAATAAACGATATGCTTGTATCTTTTGTTGTTTGTCGTGTTACCTTCTCTGGTGTTCTCAATGGGGAATATTAGCTTCTACAAGTTTACATCTTTTAAATGATTTTACTCAATTGTGTTAACTTAGTCAGTTGTTTCCATGCCGGTAACATGTGGAATCTTCACAGAAATCTGATTTAATGTTTGACCAAAGTGCTCTTGTGTTACTATCTCACGAACATATCCTTTGAGATGCTTTTAAGTGAGTGACTAACTAGATAAGTTTTGCCGTCGATGTCTTAAGAGTGTGTTCTCAAATTGGTTTGGAAACAACTTGTCTCACTAATCGTTCCGAACGGAACAGCAGAAAAACAGAAATCATATGATAATCTCCAGAGTATGTTCTGACCACGCATGCATACGTAGCCATGTCTATACATCTGAACAGAGATTCGTAGAGTGGAGGTCATGGATCAACAGGCTCCATAGATTGCCAGAATGGAAAATGTTAGAACTTATGTCAAGAGTTCGTCACTTCAACTTAACCACGTATATATTCGGGGAGTTATCAATCTCACCGTCAGATCAGATTTTCAGATAATTCCGACTGAGTGACCTCGCTAAATTCTAGAACCTGTGGCCATACAAGTATCTTCGAAGATGACCAGTTGATCCCTTTCTTTCTGTCTTATCCTTGACTAGCTTTTCTTATCTTTTATGACCACCTGGTCGGTTTCGTCCAACTTGTATATTCAACTCATCGTTAAACATGACTCTCAGAATGTTTTCTTTTTCCTAACAGAGAACGGTGTTAATCGATACCATAATTATTTCGCTAGGGGCAAATAAAATTTGAACTCACACGCGATAATTGCAGTAACTTCGATTTGAAACGACTCAGACAATGATGACTGGAACGCTAATAAAATTTTGTATTCTCTCTAGACAAGATAGTTTCTGGGAAGAAAAACCCGTTAAGAAGTACTAAGCGATATCACAAGCTTCCGGTATAATTCTGAACCTAGCACAACCTTTGACTGTGGATTCAAGTGTTACCAGTATAAGTTTCTAACAGAATAACCGAAAATGGTTGATGTATCTAAAAGTGTATTGATCCTTCGAAAGATCCGAAACATTAGGGCTCAGGCAATACGTAGACTTCACCCTAATGAATAGTACCTATGGTTTCATTGTTGATCAAACGTTTGTGCATTATGCATTATATTTCGAATAGTTTATCCACTGGTCGGCTTGGCAAGTTTGTTTTGATATCTTGGTTCTTGAAGCGTCTACGAATATCTGTTTTGCAAAATATAGTTTAACCAAAGGAATTAAACATTAATAATGTAGACTGGGATTTCGCTGTCAGTGAAATACTTGGACAATACAGATGTATTGATGCAACTGGGGTTGGAACCACTGCCCATATTAGATACTCTCGAATTACTACATCTAAACGTCCAGCCACATTCGTTTGAAGTAATGCTCAAACAACCTCAATGGGACTAAACGTTTTAGCTTGCTAGTTCAAACGTACTTCATTCAAAGTCAACTTTGTAGTGGTCAGCATGGTTGTTTCTTGATACTATGGGCCAAACTTCAAAGCCTACAACTGCAAGGCTCTGAGTGGAGACCAAAGTTAAAGTCTAGTGTTTCCGTTGAAAAAGCACAGGTTCGTAAACTCAGCCAAATGTAAAATGTGGATAGCGTTCAGTTTATACCAACCAACTTCCTTACTATCTCAAGTAAAATACAATCTTCTGTTATAAATGAATTGTCAACAGAATATATACGTTTTAGTTGAAACAGAGGGAAGACATATATCGCTAGATGTTACTCTACTCTCGTCAGCCGCCAACGTAAAATCAGCAACTTCTATACAAACTGCACATCGCACCAACAACTGAGCGAATAAACCACACAGTTTTGACGTTTTGCACGCTAATAGTGCAATCAATTCCACGGCAAGGAGATTGATTGCCTCAGCGCCTTCCGTACACGCAAAACTGGCCAACGCTGCTTGATTAGCATTGCCTCGCTAATCGCCAATATTTTCGGGTTCCGATTATGTAACAATATCTTGAACGATTTGACACGGTCAACTAGGTGACCGATGGCTAAGTGCGTCTGGCGATCGATGAGGCCAGGTTCTTCAAGCTTGTTACAGTCAGCAGGTCGTTTTTTTGAGGTTGTAGTTGATAACCGCTTAGGAATGTGTCCCGCCGTACGCGAATGCAAGCACCGATCTGTCCTGCCTATGTTGACATCCTTTCAACCGCAACTGAACTGGTATATTACGTGGAAGATTGACTGATCGGCTGGGTGTGTATCACCGCTATGAACAGCCAAACCTCTAGTGCCTAACAGAATGTGCAGTTAGGCAGCTGGATAGATGCGTTGCAAAGCTGACGTCAACTTTCAGCCTTCAGCCTTGAACAGGGTAAAATATTCGGTCATGTCCGTAGTGTGTGAGATTTCACTGCAATACTGTAGCGGTCATTTGTCTGTGTGTGAGATGGAAGTTGTATATTTTCAAGCAGTTGAAAATGCAAGTTCTGTAATTCACTGACAGTTAGACGGTATGAGAAGTCCAATTGAAAGTCCTCTCAAAACAACCTCCTCTGCGCAAGTTCAAATCGCTTTTTGCGAAAGGAAGATGGATGTTTAAGCAGTAAAATTTTGGCGCCGTTGAGATCTACCAACAGAAATTGAGCCGTTCATCTTAATTTCGTTATGAATATCAATAATTAGCCCTTGTAGCTATTTTAAGTTTTCAACTTAGTTGAAGCGGAGATTTTGGTGTCCAGACATTAATTAATTTACTTGCCCTTCGGGGGGGAGTCGAATAATTTCTTCGTGTCCCTCATACTACGGATATCTGGAGCTTCGGAACTAGGAGTTTTCACGGAAGTCATGTCTGTTCTACTCCGTGACTACTTAACTTTGTCTCCGTCAATTGTCATTAGATCATATAACATATTGAAAAACGCAACGCTGTCTGAAAATTTTCTTGTGAGATGTTTCATCTACCACGACCATTATTTATCAAGGCGAAGGTAAAAACACACGATTACATAATTGAGACAAATTAACAAGACTTTGTGTTTTGTATTCACGAAAGAATGTTTGTCGATTACCGAACAATAACTGGGACTTTCAAATCGGTGTCTTGTTTCCCGCCATTCGCCCATTACATTTCTTTCTACTGACTATCTACTCGAAAGGGTCTGCTAACGGTAATTACAAGATGAAATGTACAAGCTGCAGAACTAATTAAGTGGACTTCCTGACTCTCCAGCTTATTAACCTCAGAGTTCTGGTCCACAAGGGCAGAAACGTCTTTCAGTCAGAGACATATCACTGTTGAAATAACTTAAAAGTGACTTAGCCGTAATGTTCCATGCATCGTCTCGGGCGCATAAGATTGTTTGTGCTAATATGCGGATTCTAAAGCGTAATTTTAAATAATGTACGAGACCAGTGCATCAGGTATTCGTTGTGCAAAATTCGTTCTAATGCCATCAATCTGTCTTCCGTTTCGTTAAGCCTAACTATACATTTAAAATCGTCACAACGCGGTACAGAATGAACCTCCAAAAAACAGCAAAGTTAGCAACAAACGGTTTATCATCATTAGATCTACGAGCGCCCGAATCAACAAAGACGTACATATAGAAGATAATACCAGGGAGTGACGACTAACTGATGGGTGACCATATACGAAAACGTGCGGAGCAAATAAAATTGACTTCACACTGCGGCAGCCTGGTCAACTTATCATCTGATGGCAACCTTGTTATGATCAATATTAAGCATAATAATGGGAATTTTGTAGATAGATATCAACTTCCATTTTCCTTGCTTTTTAATGTTTGAATAGTGTACTTTGGAGGCGTCTTAAGTTTGTATCTTCTGACCAATCAGTATTATTTATTAATTATCAGTATTTAGTGCGCCTATTAGAAAAGCAAAAGCCGTGACTTCAAAGAAGATTAATCAGCGGTTGACTAGACTTTAGTTGAATGTTCATGCCTTTGGCTACTCAGTCTACCTGTTTAACTGAGTCCGTCTATGTGAAACCCGATGGGTTGCAGATCAAAAATTACCCCAGTATATTTTCTCTGATTGCAGTGCATTTGACAAAATGATCAATAGGCTTGTAGTTATAACTGAAAAAACGTTCGTTTAGCTGTGTAGCATACAGAAGATTGGTTAGACGGTGTAACAACACATCTCTTATATACCCAGGGAATATTACACATCACTTTGATCTCCAGTATCCCGGTTGCTGCAGACCACTACAGTCAAGCCTGATTCTGATGGTATCATTTATGCGGCTATAAGTTGTGTAGTAACATATGAGGAAACTCTCATTCGAATAACAGTTAAACGGTAAACCTTGTTTATCGAATCTCGTTTTAGCACACCTTATCAAAATATGCAGCTTTGTAATTATCTGTTAAAATGTCCTGTATGAAACTTTCAATTGTCAAATCTAACATAAGTTTTTCTACTGATACAGATAAAAACAAACAATATTGTGGTGAACACAGTTTCTTTGAAAAACCAACTGCTTCCTCTGACAAATTACATGCAATCAAGTTTATTTGGAAAATTTTACATATTGTATATTTTCCCGTACATGAGTTGAATTCCACGTACCTTTTGGACACTGGTTCAATACGCAGTTTTCATAAGTTATATAGTATAGTGTGCGAATACAATTTATTACACTTAAGCACAAATTTCGGTTCCGCAAATACGTATCTAAAATGTCTCCTAAAGCATCGAATCTGCGGTGCTTGATAAAAGTTTCAGAAACTGGACACTACATTTATTTTGTTGTCTATGATTATTCTTACATGAATAACGAACATCAGTTTCTTACTGTTGAAAGATGACTTGTGAAATGTATCTGTAATCGATTTTTAAGTTTCCCTGTAATCTGTAACTTCACACTTTTAAAGTCTGTAGTTTTCATCATAATTACCATACTCATGGCATCCTAAGTCACACAGCTGACACCAGCTGACAGTGTGATAGATGTGCACCGTGAATGCGACCGTTTGATAGCTCACGTCTACTTTTGTGTTTGCATAAACTAATTATAGTTTTTGGTGGATTTCTGTTCTTTTTCTTCAGAAGTCGTCCCTATTCACGCTTCAGTTTTGATTTCCCAGTGTAGGTTCAGAGCTTAATTCCGTGAATATCCAAAAGTTTCTTTTATATGGAACGTCTTTTTTAAACGGTTTCATTCTGAGCTCATCTTTTAAAGACGCTAAATTGCTTACTCTACATCCGAGTTACTTTCCTAATTATGTGATCATGAGAGTCAGTTACTTAAGAAAACAGAATCAGCTGGAACAACAGAATGAGTGTTTATTTGACGGGTAACATTTTTGGATGACAGATTTTACCGGCGATTATTTAATAGTACTTAGCCGTGTAACTAACGACTTCTGTACGATTGATCCGGAAGACTTTGAATATTGTCCATGACAATCAGCGAAAAGCGTCAAGCAATTAAAAATAATGTCAAATATAGAAATTTTAGCCATATTTTGTTCGAATATTTACTTGGCCAAAATCATTCAGATTCCTTATCGTTTTTATTTCCGAACGCAATAGTTGTTGCTTAGACAAAAAGTTTATTTATCTTCGTAAATGACTATCAGATTCTTAAGAATTTGCCTGTATACCAATATATTGAAAATGTTCATGCCCTACAACGACGTGGTCACAAACAAATGTTTCTTCTTGTAAGACTAGATAAAATCTCCCTATGCAATCATACGGTATTTTTCCTCCCTTTTAATTTACTTCATTTAGGAGAATAATTTTCTGTCATATGTCAACAGAATTTGTTGCTGGCGATGTGGATTTGGTTGGTATTGAGCTGCGCTCCGATGCAACAACACACTGCATACTATTGTCAGTGACACTAAGTGGATGCGCCTCATACAAGGCCACTTTCACTCATATAGTTACTTTGTGTTCACTAAAACAGTTTTTTCCATCTGGGCGATAATTTTCTAGGAAGTATTCAGAGTATGAACCGGCTGCTTTGTTGAGAGAGTGGACAATTTGCTACTTAATTTTTCAAGTCCGTAGTAAATATTCAGACAGGCGGCACTAAGAAGCCTTTTTTAGATTTGATAATCTCTTGATTACACTCATTCACTTCCTGCAGTAATTTCCAGGCTCCTATATGAAGCAGCTAGAAAATAATGAGTATTCTGGCTGAGCCGATATCCAGGTTTGAAAACCGTGGCAGAAATTTTGGTTACATTAAATACTGTATGTATACTAATTAGAAGTAAGGGGACATATCGAGGTGTTTCATTTCGACCATTCTATATGTTTTGTAATATCAAACCGAATTCCAAATTTTGGATATGAGCATTCAGTAAGTTTCTGTTTTCCGGCCTGATGTAGATCAGCCAATCAATCGCATTAGCCGCCCTACATCTATATTACTTTATATTTGATTGTACTAACAGACGTTTTATTCGCACTCTTCCGAGTTCAGTGTTAATATGTCACATATAAAGCTGAAAAAAAGCGACTGCAATACGTCCCTGTGACTGACGTGGCGATGTGTTGGCGCTTTTTGAAGTCATTGTTGTGGATTGTGAATCAAATCTCCTTTAGAAACTGTAATCATTAGTAACCGAACTTTATCATCTAAGCACAATTGAACGCCTCAGCTGTTGCCGTTGAACATGAAGGGCTGTCCGTCTTTCATGACTATATGTATAGTCTCGACGTCAATACTAACCCTCGGGATGATGCCATCATCGTGATAGATGATGATTATTTAGTTTGTCAGCCGAAGAACTGGTTTAGACATAAGTTGACTTGTTTCTTCAATGATTTTCACAAAAACCGTGGATAGTATAAGTTTTCTACGGAGTGTCACTTACATTGCTATTACAACCCGTGAAACGCAAAACGATAACTAGAACAATTCCTGCTACGGAAGAAGCTATTTCGACCTTCCATCGTCCGCGTTACATAGCTGATTTTTACCGATCTAAACACTGTATCGTTTCACATGTATGGGAGTAAATTTCGGTTAGCTTGTTTTCACGATATGGTGACTGCCTTGATGAGAATGAAACGATATGTTGTCATAAAGTTGAAATTACTGTGAAGTGAATGACTTAACTGGTTCTGTATTCCTGGCAATCATCACTCAGAGGTTTGTCGTATTAAATGCTAGCAAACTAACGTTTATCCATCAAGAATTTGGTAAAACTCAGCAAAAGGTTGTATTGTGTATCTGACAGAGTTTCACCACATTTTGATAAACGTGCGCCATACTTAAGGGTAACCGCTAAATATTTCCATGTCTCATACTCATCGATTTATCTGTCAATATGTTTATGCATTCTGGTTGAACCCTCCATGCAACAAACAAATCATCCGAACAGCTGCGCCTAGTTGCTGTATCATTTGATGATACTAGACAGGAAATTTGTCGTGCGTGCATAAACCACGGGAAACAAAAATATATGTCCATGCATGCAACAGTACAGAGTCCCAGGTTATCTGGTTGTAGGTAAATCCAACACGAAGAGATCAAGTATATCGAATCCCCGTAGTCAGCAAATTCCGTTATGGTGTCATTGCGGTTGTTTGTGACGATCGGTTGTCAGTGTCTAGCCAGTATGCGGCAAGGTAAAAAAATTGAGTCTACGATAAATAGAAGTGCGTGTTATTACAAAACGTTTGCAGGTAACTATTTAATTCGAAACGATATATGAAAGAAATGCAACTGTTCATGATGGATCTGTTTTGAAACACGATGGGAATTGTATATATTGGTTAGGCAAGCCTGAGCATCTTATGTAAATGTCATGCTTTGTCACATTTTTGTGAACGTTGTAAAATGTATATCTAATGTCGATTAGATTGTATGTATTGCTTAGGTTTTATGATGTATTGCTGGTCAGAAGATTACGCAGTCAACTGAAGAATATACTTGATCGTTTAATTTCCTAACTGTTCATCTATCTTGCCGATTAAGATGACAAAACATACTTTCCCAACTTAACAACCGCGTTAGACTCGATACATCTTGTGTACGCAGGTTGTTGGTTACTTTCATAAAAACAACCTATATGGTAATTCATTAAATCTGATCTTTTGTAAACTATTGAGCATGCTTTGCAATGTTTTAGAGTTTGATTAAGAGCTACCTGATAGCTAGGCGAATTGTTGACTGTACAATTATATATGGAAACGTTTGTGTACGAGAGCTGAAGCTGCCTCACTCTGAACGGTTACACTTGTAGTGGCCGTCTTAAAGGAGAAACCTTACCATGTGTTGATTGTGGTTTTTGACTTAGGAACGGATATCGAAAAGCTGCTTCGATACCACAAAAATATTAGTGACATAATATCTCTGATCTGTGATGGTAGTTTGTGGCTTATGTCGTTTGCCACGCGTATCCGTGAATGTAATTTTTACCAGCATAAATCATCGTTTGGTATTGAATAACAAGACTCTACATCTGGCCAAATCTGTAGACATTTCTTTATTGGATGGTATGTACGACTGTAGCTTCGGGTAGAGGGCATTCTTTGACATTCTGTTTAATTCGGGATTATACTTGACGTTAGTTTTATGCTGGTGACGATGACGGCGCACATTTGTAACAACGTACCAAGTGTTGATAGTGCAACTCACAAGCTGGCTCTTCCCGATCTGGATGTTCGTTACAGTCGTGGACTAACTTTAGGGCAACGTGGAGAAACCGTAGGATAGTATTCTTCCGAGGTCGGGGTTCCAGCAACAGTCCTACAAAAGGAAACAACACAAACACTCATGAGCCAAAGGCCCAGTAAGCCATGCACACAACTTACACAAACGAAAACTGAAATGGCGCCAACAACACAGCAGTAAGCTTTGTTACACAATCCAATTTCAACCCATGAGCGCTTGCTGGTTTCGACCGCACGTTACAATTGTGCAGTTGAATATCACTGAAAAACTAAGCATCCTTTGACCGGTTTCATCATTGTTTGAGTTAGAGGTAGTGTCAGTGAGGTTGGGCACAGTCACCCTCTGCTTTAAGAACCAAAGCTCATGTTTACTCTATTACTGGGTTTATGAGACGCTTTGTAATGAAGATTATTCGTATGATTTTTGTGCAGCTTTTTCACCTACCGCGGGGGTGGAAAACATTCAGCTCGTCTGTGTTAACATAGGTACAAAATAGCGGTTATGAAATTTTGCACTATTTATCCTCAAGCTAAGCTGATAAGCGTTTTTGCTTGTGAGATGAGGGGTTGTCAATTAGCAAATCATTCAGGTTGTCCTAACCTGATGTAGAATTTCAAATTAAAACAGAGCTAGTTACGTTGACAATCGTGAACTATCATGTAGTTACAATTTCATGCCCTTTTAATGAAAGCTAGTGTAACACTTTAAAATCTGTAGTAGACTGTGTCCATCTGTATTACCGGATATGGGCAAGTTAGCCAACGGTGGAAATCACTTATTGTACTTAAGCTGGGTGTTACAGGTATAAATGGTCTATCCTTTGGTGCGTAAAGTAACATATCTAAGACATTTCTAAGACACGAGTCTTAGATTGTTTCCAGACAATCATGTGCAGGGCAGATACTACCTGATACTCGGTGGTGCGACTAGGGTCTATGTAGCTCCTGGCCAAGTTATCGCTTGGCTACCGTGTGGTTTTTCAACTATTGGCAGTCACATCAAACAATGTACTGTGCGGCAGATTGTCCGCTTGTGCATAGAGTGTGTCAGTCAACTCGCAAAAGCTGCATTTTCTCTGTCTCGGTTATCTTTTGCCAACTTGCACGTTTCATAACTACAATTCGACGAACTATTGTACTGTTCACAAGGTTAGCTCATTTGATAGGGGTTAACTTGCGTAGATAACGGTGATAAAATAGTAACGGTCTGGGTAAAACTGTCGCACGAATGGGTCAGGTCGATAATCGACAGTACGAAACGGACCACACACACTGCAAACCACCTCTGTATACTCCCTGCGACGTCACAAATGACGTTGTTTAACCAATGGTTTTTTATGGTTTCCCCATCTGCAATGTTATAAACTAATGAGATGACACTACCCAACAAGGTTAAGTAAACGACATTGTCGAGTAGACTACCTGCAAAAACAAAGGTTTAGTCCAGGTAAACTCGATGTTTTAAAACCGCTTTGTACTTTCGAAATGCAAAATGCATGCCATACAGGCTGGTCGTATTAGTTTATGGGTTGAAGATGGTCTAATTGTTCTCCATAAATATAGTAAGTAAAACCACATCGTCTGCATACTCAGCGTTGATCAGTTTGTTAACTGTGGGAAACCATACTTCTAGGAGCCGTTGAGTATCCGCTGCAGAATATTAGCTATCATGTGGTTGGAGGAGATTTAAAAACCACAAACTCCTGTCGAACATCACTTGGAGTGAAGAATACCAACACAGTTACCCACAAATGTACACTCTGATCTGAAATTAGGCATACAAAGACCCAAGCAGGTTGGTTTTCTCCACTAGGACCCCGCGCCAGTGGACATGACATCAGAAGACGAGTTTCACAACCTGGATCAAAGCAGCTTTTAGGTCGAAAAATAAATGGATGGTTGGCTGAGGAGTGAGTGGTCGGGTTTTCATAACCTGTCGCAAGGAAGAGTTATGGTCGATATAATTAACCTGGAAGTCAGGTAATTTTATTCAAGTTTGTAATCATAAATCATAGTCTTATTGACTGATGTCTCTGTCTTTCTTGTTCGATCGAACACCTCATTCTATGCGGCACGCGCAACCAAAAATTGCGCTTATATTCTGGGCCTGCAGTCTATGGTGCATCTGCCAACTACTCAGAGCTGTATTTTGCCACCTTCTTTAAGAAAAAGACCGAACAAAGCAATGATTAAGCGGGAACAAAGCGGCTTAGATCGCTACTCACATCATGAACACGAATTTGTTGGTTGTGGTATCATTCCCATTACCGTTACACAAGAGAAGTTCGGAAACTTTTAGCTGTCAAGGACATTTTACAAATTAAACGCTATAGACCACGCCTCTGTGTTCGAAGCTGCTAACATAGGAATTTCAAAGTATTCATTCGGTTTTCATGGTATGAGTGTCGTCTAGTCGCTCTCTCTATTATCACGTATTTAATATATATATATATTTAGATATTAGAAAGAGACGACAATGACGAGCTCTTGCAACATTATTGTATCGAACTCGTTAATAAGCCGGATGCAGCTTGCTAACCGTCACCTTGTGGTTCCTCAATTTTTGAACAGTTTGATAGAAGTTCTTTTTTATGCATGTACACTGTCAGTTGCGAAGTTCCTTGGAAACTGTGCATTTTCATCCACAATTGTTTTTGGCATAGTTTTTCAAAATTCCGTCATACTTTCTGATTATAGTAGTCAACGATAGCAGTCAACGACTATAATAGTCAAACGAAGTTTCTCCAACCATTTCATGAAGTTCTCATAGAAAGGTATCAAACTGCATACGGTGCAATTATTGTCTCACAACGGGATACGCAGACGCAGCCAGCATTATGCTATGGTCATTCTATTACTGCAACGTGGTCTATTTTAGTGGCCAGTATTTAACGATATTCAAGATTCAACGATAAACCCAAGGTTTTGTTAATCTTCCTACGTTCGAAACCATTGATTGCGACCCGTCGATCATTAGTTCTTCGTTTGACGTAGGTGGTTTCCACAACTTTTTAAAAATCGCATGTATTTTCTTGCCAGGTCTAATTATTTCAATAAAACCGACGAAAGTGGTCTACAAAATTCAATCGTCATTGTCTGTTGGAATTTCGAAAATCCGAACGTGGTGCCGTATTTCTGTTTCACTTCATTCCCGCGGCAATATAAAGCGTAGTTCTATGAAATAATATGGAAAACTTTTGCCACATCACACCTTACTTATTGCTCCGAGCGTTTTATGTTAAACACATTCGTGAATTTGTCTCACACTCTCATCCAAATTCTCACTGTCTACATGAAGTATGGTAATAGGTGCAAACTGTGTGTAATTACATAACAAACACTAATTGCATTAGGGCCTTATTTACAAAATCTTTCGGAAATGTGGCGCCTTTTAGTTTGTTTCACCTTAAGGAACATGGTGGGTATTATTAGTCTGATTTCCCAGCATAGGGTTGAACTTAACCAACGGAGCCAGAAGTAAATAAGATTTCTAATGGACTGTTCATAGGTTCATAATTGAATAAAGTATGGCGAAAGGTCTTTGCGTACGGGTTCTTGTCTCTGTTCTGGTCGGTGAAAAACTGTGCTGGACGGTTCATTAATGCAAAGAATGGAACTGAATAAAAGGCAAATTCAATGAAACTATTACCTGCAGTCACCACAGCAAAAAAAAGGAACACACTAAAACAATATTCTCTCAAACATGCGCAGCTAATGACCTGTAGGAATGCGTAGGTATAACGCTTAGGAACTTGTGGCGCCGAATGTTGCTGAAGTATGCATTAACTGAATAATACTTCAAAACTCTCAATCAATTCGGCTGTGACCACATGATCACGCAATGCCCTCCAGGGTGAAGAGGTCATAACTGTGAAGTAGATCTGCCTGTGAAGGAAATTACCGCTCAAACACTAACTCCTATATGGTGAGAGAGGGTGTATCAAACATTGAGCAGGGGTGTGTAGAGTATTTTATACGGAGGAATGAGGTCTCTCTTGAGACGCTCGTAATTCATTGAAAATGACCTAATTCCACCATTCTGTCCGGGTAAATGATTTTCGTGAGCCCCATAAGTCTTTCAGTGGCTCTTCTCTGACCAAGTTCAATAAGTCC
>LUCH01000117.1:225356-270652 GCA_013368495.1 Paragonimus heterotremus | reverse complement strand
CCCGAAATAGTCATCTAGAAAGCTCCACACTAATTTACAAACCACTGAAAACAACGCTATTGGCTGATATTTTACTGGGTCATCTCTGCATCCACCCTCGAAGATGGGCTTGGTTGCAATTCGTTTCCAGCCTTTCTATAGGCAGACGGCTAACAAGGAGCGATTGAAAAGCGCCGTGAGAGATTCTGGTGATTCCGTGTCACAAGTTTCCTAAGCGACAGGGGATACCAACTCTGGACCGGGTAATGCGTGTTAATAGTTTCTGTAATCTGATTCTTGATAGTGACTGAAATTTGAAGCAATTCGATCAGTTTGGTACCTTTGCGCTCAAAAGTGGTTCACGACTTGCAATCATGCACACTCAGGTACTCTTTACCCAGTGCTGGTCACCTCTGCATTTGTTTTGATAAATCAACTAGCGGCCTGTCGTTGCGAAATACCAACCTTAGTCCTGCTTAGGGTTCATCTTCAAAATTTTCGGCACGATCGCATCAATAGCAAAATCGATTCTCCCTGGTAGTTGCCGTCTTACAACTGTGCTGAATGGCATACGCAACAAACGCCAATTCAGTTTATTCTACTTGTTGCCCTTCCCAGAGTGAGCGTTTCAATGTACTCAAACGCTTGGTTCTACTCCATAAGCATCTCCGCTTTCTACTAGGCTGGGGACATTTTATTTAAATATGATTGTCAAAGAAATCGGAGATTTCATCAGCAATGAGCTGCCAGAGATCATATAGGCTAAGTGTAGTGAAAGTTCTAGGTCATTAAATCTCGCAGCTGAATTCAATTG
Organism: Paragonimus heterotremus; assembly: GCA_013368495.1. Classification (NCBI taxonomy): domain Eukaryota; kingdom Metazoa; phylum Platyhelminthes; class Trematoda; order Plagiorchiida; family Troglotrematidae; genus Paragonimus; species Paragonimus heterotremus. The sequence continues at coordinate 269,859 of LUCH01000117.1, read as the reverse complement.
CCTCCTGATCACCACAACCAGGTAGAGTTCTGATATTCTGATTACATACCAACTGCGTTACATATATCAACTCCATTGATAAAAAGATAATCAAGATAAGACGGCAGTTGGTCAACCTGGCACCTCAGGTGATTCAACTTGCATGACTGCTTCGAAGACATCCCTAGCAGAGGAAGATGTTGCAGTGATGAATAGGTTGTCCGTCAATCCCTACTCTGGATGATAAACATCTCTCATTATTACTGTCTGAGTACAAACCATGGATGATGCTGTGCGCAGAACATTGTACAAGACTGTGTCGACATAATTGTGCGGCGAAGACGATCTGTAACTTACACCAATCAATCAAACGAGGCTTTTCTTGAATTCAACCACTTACTAGACTGATTTTTGAAGGCCCAGTAACACCTTATCACGAATACTTGAGTTCAATATATGCGATCCCAAATAAACTACATCACCTCCTTTACCGACTCTCCTATCTCTGCGAAACGCTGTCATACCGCGGATGGACAGTTCGTCGTCACACTCCTTTTCTCCACACCAGGTCTCCGTGATGCCTAGTACAAGTGAGTTTCGACGGGAATAAAGGTCACGAAGCTCGTGCAATTTAATAAAGAGTGAAGCCGCATTGGGTGTGAAAACAGTTGCAGTAGACAGTTTCACTGCTTACAATAAGCAAAGCGGATGAACTCATATGAGGAGATTCATGGAGTAGGAAGGGCTGATTCGGTGTTGTTTGGTGTAGTTTGAGGTAGCCAACTCCTTCTGGAACTGTGGCGAATAAGAGTTTTTTGAACTCCCGGACTGTGTTCAAGTATACAATTGGGATTTCCAAGATGCATACTTCCCCGATTAACACAGAGACAGGACTACACAAAATATTTCTCCTCCCTGTTACATCCAATGTAACTGATTGCTTTTCAGATCATTTGGACGCGAAAGTCTTTAGGGTAAATTGGCTTATTTCAAGGTCAGTTGAACAACGAACTATAACTGACGATATTCAAAACAGTGATTTAATTAGTAATAGCGTTATGCCCACTCTGCTTAGAACGCGATGTTAGGTAACAAGCTGATGCGTTTAGAATAGATTTGAAATTACATTGCCGAGGAAATAAAAGGGACAGACAGCAAAGGCTAAGGTTACCTGTCACGAAAAATTCACCGAGAGCGGATTACACGAAGTTATGCAATGACAATAAATTCCTAGTATAAAAAACCATATATCCTGAAGTGAATTGAAGATACTCCCGATGATACCATTTTCTCTTGCATTCTGTATTCGAATATAGGACTTTATTCAATATTTCACTGAAAATTTTCGAACCAGAAAAGATTGTTTGCAACTCAATAACTTTTCAGAATTTCACATCGCAAATTTTTGAAGAAATTAAGCACTCTTCAACTAGAGTATTAATATAAACTCTAATCACATTCAAAGATATTTGAGCATATCTACACAACACATTTTTGTGCCCAAAACGCAACCAATACCACAGTGGTCTACATGGCTACGTCACATGAATTAGCTGTTGGCCTTGACATGAAGGTTGCCCAGCGATACTTTTAAAATCAAGTAATATTCGAACCCAATAGTGCCCTTCGAAAGAATTTAGTTGAATTCTTTAATGCTATCCAACTTTTGCGGATATATAAAGGCATCAGCACAATAACTGATCTAAAGTATGTGGTGTGTGCTACGACAGACACGTCGTTTTCACGTGCTTACTCCAGTCTACCGCTTATTCAAAATGTTCAAGTTGATTTCAAGTTGAACATCACTCACAATTGATCGCAGCTGTCGCATTCCCATAGACTTGCCAGTCGGCCCCTTTCAAAAACAAGCACTAAACTCGAGTTTCGCTCTCATTAGAGCTCGTCAGTGGTGCATATCATCGCCAGTGCCGGGACTTGAACCAAGGACATTCAGTTCATGAGGCAACCGTGTTTACCCCTGCGCCATTGACCTCTCGTTAGGCACGGCCGAATTGTCATATGTGAACACTCAACCACTTTGGCTTGTGAGTGATGATCAGGTTGCCCGATCGTCTCGAAATGGAGACACAGTTACTGTCTGTTAACTCCAATCGATAACCCCACGGTTAGGACTTTCTAGACAGGTCAAAATCTCCGATCTCATTAAACCTATTAGGTAATATATTTTTTTGAATTTTTTTGAAATTTTGTGACGTGTTGCAATTAGAGTTAGTCATGTTGAACCATTCTTATGAATTGTATGCCAGAGTGAGCTGTGAACAACCGGGGTATTATTTTATCTATCACCTATTCTTCCGATGTGCGCCTATTGTAATTGGAAGGAAGGGAATTACTTGTGTTTGATTAACCCTATAGATAAGTTATGGTCTTCACCTTTTTCAATCCACAACATTTACTGCTTGGCAAAGCCATACAGAACTTATAAAAGCTTCACCCACTAGTTAGTTAAATAATAAGCTTTTACAGTGTGTCCAGATTGTCTTTTTTCAAGTTTCTTGAAAACGCCTATAAAAAAAATCAAACTTATCACATTCAGAGGCTGTTGCATAGTTCACGTAAACGGTACTAAATATTTTGTGGTATATTAGCGCAACACCTTTAATTAGCAATTTCTTCTTACCCGAGATTTTGGCAAGCTGTAAAGGATTTTCATCGAAACTAGTTTTATAAGAATAGCACATTACTTACTAAATGTAGTCCCAGCTGTTCACAGGAAGAAAGTAGCTATAACTCTGAGGATGCTTGCATGAGTTTATCTACAAACTTTCATATTTTGTGACATTTCACCGCCATACTCGACAGACCTTATCCTACTCAGTAGAATGGAAACCTCTATGTACATTCGCGCATGCGCACATTGTTTTATGGTCTTAACTGTTAATATCTTACAAAATGATTGATGAACAAGAAAGATTATATTCATTAGCTAATCCGCCAGTTTGTTTTTTTGTTTTATCACTGCTGTGTTGTTGTGCCCGCCTTTACTCTTTAAAACGGTGCCTGCTTTGTTGATATATAAGGTTGAATGACTAATAGCTCAGTGTTATACACAGAAATACTTGTTTTGATTGAAGTTTGGTCGCCTAAACTCAAAAATACTCTTTTTATACACCACGAGAGTTGAATTTAAACTTTTGCATAATTATATCTTTAACAGACGAGTTATGTGGACGTGAAACTGGGGAAATGTTCGAATGTCTAGCCAGAATCAGTGACATTTAATCAGATCGCTAATCTAGCAGCGTAGTGAACGCAGTACTAAGCAGGGTAGTATGTAGCTCGATCACGACTAAGAATGACTTATAGTCAAACCATTTGTTAGGAAGTGTTTGTTTGCATCTGAACCAAGTTGCTGACATTGATAAATGTACAGAAAAACCTAGTCAGAGGGCGTGAGTCACGTCAGAGAGAATTGCAACTGAAATTTACCCCATTCACCGAGTTCGAAAGAGAAACCGCCCCGGAATTTCCACCATCATGCGATCAATGCTTTGGAAAATCTAACACAAATCACAGAATATTTCCTGAACAAAATCTGGAAACTGGGAGATGAGTAATAATTGCACACAAATTGGTATCATTCGAATTAAATGAAAAAATATACATCTGGTAGATGTTTGCTTATATTTGCCTTTGACGAGTGGAAAAATAAAGTCGATAGACTTATAGGTGTTACAAGATTTGAAACAACATTTTGTAACTCATATAGTTTGGACAACGTTCTGTAGATCATTTAGAAAGATAAAAAGTACGGGACCATATTTTGTGTCTGTTTTGTTTATTACTCTGACATTCTAATGAATACCGTGGCTATTGTTAAACGTGAAGATAATTGAATGAATGCTATCAAGACTCGGTGTAGATGCCAAGTAAAGTTGGACCAGAGTATCTGTCCGATACAGTAAACGTTGGAAAAGTGGGTGCTTATGTAAGATCCACTACAACCTGCAACAACCATCACAACGATGCGACCTCAAAAAGCTTGTCGCCAAATCCACCGTAGAACCTTGTTGATCTATGCTCACATCCATAATCTAACGGCTACACATAAGTACTAGGTCACTATTTCTTTAACACGAGATTCCTTGTTATCACGTACAGTGCAATGATTTTGCTTAAATGAAAGCAGTAACAACTTGTTCCTCGCTTGAATAAAATCGATAGGAAAAGTGTTTTGTCCGAAAACGGTATAAATGTCACAAGCAATAATATATCGCCCACCTAAGCTGCAATTTTTTTCACTGAAATAATACGACGTATCCCAGTTATTTCTTTGTACCATTTCGATCATTGGATAAGAAACACTTTTGACGAACACACATGATAGGTTGGAGATCGAGCTCTTTGAAAACAATCCACATTTTGAGCATCAAGATATGCAACCTGGCGTTTTTTGCATTCTCGGAGTTTAAACAATCTCATATATTTGTTATGGGGTTGAGGTAGGGACTGTAGGTCAACCGGTTCAAAATCTCAATCCCACAATAAATATCCAAACCCTCATGGCAAATTGCGTGTTAACTGGGACGTCGTCTTCCTGAATAATTACAGATCATTGCGAAATTAAAGAGACGAAATGTGCCGAGGAAGTGAACTATCAACGGAATGTTCTAGCCTCCATCCTCGTTGTGTGGGAGAAGTTGAATACACGGCTGAAGAAGTTGGTACCCGGATGAGTCTGTTTTGATGACTGAAGCCGGGGAGCACTTACACACAAATGTCACCACAAATGTTTTCAACTGCACTATTTATGGCGCCACCCACACCTCCCGTAAGCAATGGGAACCCAAAATACTGAGAAAGGGAAATATGTGTAAAAGTGTTTACGGTACGGTAAGGCTTGACTGGTTGGTCGATTGTTTCATAGACCATCATTAAATTCCCACTCGTCGGACGAGAGGTGAGGCTTCTCACGAGTACAATTTGAGCTTGGTGAACAGTAGCGTCAGGAACACAGATCCAAATGGTAAGATGTTAACCACGGAAGGAGTTTAATCATAGTGGTAAATACCAGTACGTTTTCAGTGATGATATCAAATAAACAAGGAGACCAGAACTTCACCGAAGATAGTAGTAATATCTCTGCGACAAACAACACTGCATTCTCGAAGAACAGAGAAGTTACCTGATCCGTCATGACTCAAAAAGATGTTTATTGCCAAGGAACATGCTCAACAGTTGCGTTGGTGCATCCCAGCGTGAACTGTTTAAGAAATCCTGCCGGGGCAGCCGGTTCCCTGGATCACTTGGTGGATTCCATACAAGTCAGTGGAACGGGTGGAAAGCAGGGCACAACTGTGAAATTTCTGAGCTCTTGGTGTGAGCCCGTACCTCCCCTTATAGAGCGCTTGCCGAATTTTGGCACGTTGTTTCTGCGGCTGGTTCGAAGCCAGCCAAAGCCTTGACTTTTCACAATTTGGTTTAATCTAAAATCGCAAATCTGCGAAACTACTTATTAGTACTACAAATAATAAGGGTCGTTGGTTCACAATATCTGGATGCAGTGATACAATGTTCTAACAGCACCCAAATAACTCATCATCTTGACCGACGTCTTGCTGTGGATGCGCCGAGATGTACCACTTCATGGTGTCTAACATCCTTGCAGAATTAATTCACCGTTACCAACGGATTCGATACCTTCCTCGCTCTTCACTGGTCTGATTTCAGCGATAAGCATTCGACCCTTAGAGTGGTTCCATAAGGATCTCATTTCTTCAAGCAACACACATTTGTTCTACCTTGACGCAAGATCATCAGTTCAACGTAAAAGGTTATCTTTAATAACGTTCCGGTGGGGTAATTCTTAACAATCAACGATTTCATATAGATTGAACAACACACACAATTGATCACAGCTGTCATATTTCCATGGACTCTCCAGTCGACCCCTTTCAAAAACAAGCACTAGACTCGAGTTTCGCTCTCATTAGAGCTCTTCAGTATTACATATTCTTGCCACTGCCGAGACTCGAACTCCGGTCACGCTGTTCATGAGGCAACCGTGTTGATCACTACGCCACTGACCTCACATTAGGCACGACCGACTTATCATATGTGGACGTTCAACCACTTTGGCTTCAGAGTAATGATCAGATTGCCCGTTTGTCTCGATAGAAGACATTGTAACTGTCCTGTTGATTATGATTGATGATCCCTCGAATCCAGTGCATTTTTCCGAGAGGGGCCGACTGTAAATGTATGGGAATGCAACATTTGAGAACAATTGTGGGTGGTGTTCAATCTATATCAGAAAAAAATCCCCTACTACCAATCAGTAATCGACGGTTTGTCCACTTGTTCGAAAATGTGAGACCGTTGTAAGTAATGACGCATCTGTATACGGAAGGCGTCTGTTAAATGAATATTCACAACAGCTTGTGGCTCACTCGAATGTTAGAGTTTAGCGTGGAGCATATTGAACATGGCAGGGACCATCCGCTCATCTCGTGCAATGAACTATGCGTTGCTGTTTGTTCATGTGAGACTGATCTCTCACGGTTACTCAGTGGGCTTCATATGGAGTGTTATGGCAAACCCCTGATAGTGGAACCAAAGGGTTCGCTTGGTTTGAGGAAACTGGTATATACAGACTTACCCGGTAGATGGGAAAATGGCATGCAATCTCCGAAGAGACAGCTGAATCCTTTCATTAGACGGACATGCAATACTGCTCCATTGTGCATGCCCTACTGCTACAGATCACTAGAACTCTCTTCGGTTAAGAGGTGTGCAAAAAACCATCTATCTGCCAGTTCAACTGCATCTGTGGGTAAGTCTGCATTAGCAGAAATTATCGACTTATGCGTCTTAAGATGGGAGTGGACATACTTTGAGGCATAACTCCGTTTGTTATGCACCTGATGGAGATCAGATTCACCCAACAACCACTTTTCGTTTACCGAAGTGGCATTACACACTAACCACTCATGTCAGTGTGCGCGCTTCTGTTTGTTCATCCATCCTTGACTGTTTTCTGTAATAAAACATGATTTTTAAGGTCGCGCCAAAACGTGTGTTGTTGCTGTTGTTGATTAAACCGGATTTTACGGACCGTGCGTTCTCGTTGAATCGTTGCAACAAGACTGGAAAAAACGGCTTTGAAATAACTCCACCCCTTATTCTTCATGAAGAATGCAGGTCATGACCTCGCATATGCTTGAATTATGTTTTTACAAACTTTTGAGAATGATTTCAAAAAAGAACAAAGTTCCAACCAGTTGGTTCAAAGCGAGTTTTTCCTGTTATTGGATTGCCTACAATGAACTTCCGTCCAATCTACAGTAGGTAGTCTTTTTATTCCAGAAGAGTGAATTTAAGAACTTTAAAACTTACAATAAGGAGAGAGATGCAATCAAAGAAGATTCACAGGAGGTTAGCTGGCAGTGACAATGCTTTTACTAAACTACTGCATTTAAATAAGCAGTATACACTTATTTGACATGTCGTTTGTTGCTGGATTCTGAATTGTGAAATTACTTGTTATTTTGATCTAGACCAATCAAGCTGTTTTCTGTCTACATTTTTATTTTCGGGACTGAGAACGATTTTATTTACGCCATTTCGCTTCCCGTTCTTCTCTTAAGGTAATCAAGTCTTGCAGGTTGTGTAGAAACCGGATGGACGGTTTTGTGCAATTGCAATCCTGAAAAAATTAGCCGAATCATCATCTTGGTGTCGTAGGACCTCTTTGATCCGTACAAACTGCGATATCGTTCAGTGGCCCAGACGCAGATAACCCCTTTTACTTCGTAGATTATTTGAGAAGTTGGTTGTGAACTTATCAGTTCAACCGTCGCCATTTAGAACCACGCGACAAGTATGCACCTTACAGCAGAAACAGTTACAGGCTTAAAGTTTTTGGCTGCACATGAGCATCTGGTGGCAGTCAGAACTGAATAGAGTTTGATTACGAGCACACTCGACAAGCCATACATATATAAATATGAAATCCAACTTTGGCTGAACATTAGCAAATACGCCCACTCCAGTTACTTGTAATGTGTAACTATATCTTCGTTAGGCCAAATTGGAATTACAAGTGGGACGTTCATTTTTGGATAACGTGGCGCTGACGTTTACGCCTGACTTGCTAATTCAAGGATTTCACATTCCTACGGAGGATTTACATGCCAGTCTGCTGATAGAGTCGTTCCCACCTCAATCTTGCACAACGACTTTGGGCACCATATGTCAGAACTGTCACGCAGTTTCAAGTTAATTTGAATGCATATTACTCGGCCTGCATGAGATCAGGCTTTTTGAATTGAGGCCGGGAAACAGCTGTTGTTGAGGTAATAAGCAAGTGGTGCATCCGCTGTAAGAAACAGCCCAAAGTAAGACGAACGCTGAGTAATTCATAGCTCCATAAGCCGCCGTAGCGCGACAGACTACTTTTTGTCTCATCTTCCATCTCAAGCGACAAACCACGAATCGAAGCTTAATGACGAAGTGTTTGGCTTTTGGAAGTCCTAACAAACATAATGCCATGTGTGCCATACTCACGAACAGTGATTGCTTACGAAGTGTGCTCGCATATTACACACATTCATAGGTTTATATCTGTCAGCTCACCCAAGTTTTTTCGGGATCATTCACTTTTAGTCGTTTACAGATTGTTTGCCGAAAACTCAATTTTCTGTATAATTACATCAGGTTATTTCGTGTGTAGACAGAAAGTTTCAGGGGAGTACCTTCCCTATTTCTACGCCAAACTAAGTTTTCTTTGCGTTATACAATTCCCGAAAATACCGTAGTGGAGATGTACCGTACTAACATTGAGTGTTAGTGTGGAACTACAACTCTGCACAGTAAAAACGTTCCCATATTTTTGAATTCACTATCTTGGTTAAATACTGTTAATTAATAATTGTTCTGTTCTGTGTACAACGTCTTCTGTAGACAACGAAATATTCAAGCATAATCTAACGATGTTCAAAAAGTGAGCTGTACTACTGAAACAATCACGCAAGTCTTGTTGTCAGAGTCTGCGCATGATCAAAGAACTGATGAAATACTCAAATTGACGTATTCTTTGAAAAACTATTCTTGCTAGATCCACTAATCAAACTAGGCTACTGCGAAATCAACCGGTCCGGCGAACCCTGCCCATAAAACTTATGATCAGAAAGAGCGTTGCCAGAGTAACACTCAGTGGAGGTTTTACAGAAACTTGTTAGCTACATTGCATTCGTATTCGCGGACTTCCGGTTGGTCATTAATTCAGAGAACAAACATCACTAACCAAAACGTCAATGCGAGGCACAATTTTTGCGTATGTGGACACGTTGTATGAGTTTTGGAGAAATTCGTCTACTTCTGGTTCAAATACTCAGCCAACTCGTCGTAATTGAGAATTCAATCAGCGTATCTAGATGGCCGCATTGACAGGGGCTCATCTTTCCTCATCAACGCGGTTAATCTGAATTCCGATAAGTATGGGCTCTAGTCAAAACATGTGCAAGCTTTGGAAACCCTCATAGCAGTTGCTGCGTAGAAGCCACTCCACAGATTGCTATTGTTTATTTCAGAATTAGATCTTAGTTCACAGTATTTTTGTAGCAACTTAGTTCGCAATACTTCGGCCCACTTAATAGCTTATTTAAAAGAACCACTTAGCAAATGCAAAAATTTTGTTTGGGTGTGTTACGAAGCAAAATATAGCCACTTAGCTTGTGCGGAATGATCGGTATTCTTCAAAAAACTCTGAGATACCGGTCACCTTGATACCAATTCTACTTATTTCCTTCTTTACTGCTTCAGAAACACTGTACCGGTAGTGTACTGCTCATTAGGTGTTTTCAGAGGCCACTCATCTGTGACCGACCTGAGAAATTTCGATGACCACTAAGACGGATTAGAAGCTATCGAACGTGGTCAATAGGGACAGCAGCAAATGGAAAATGAATGACTGGAATCGGATATTAAAACAAGGACACGCCAGACGATGAGGTTTGTCTACTGTATTGCTATCTGGGCTCACATGCATTGAGCACGGGTTGAAAATGCACAACCCATGAACCTACACCTGCCCAATTTTTGCTCACACTGACGAAGACCTCCTTGCATCCGTCAACAGAATAAACCAGGCGAGCTCCAGTTGGAAGTTGTGTCAACATGTATGGATGAAGATCTATCGCTTCGTGAATAGGGTTATCACCCCCAATAGCTCGAAAGAGCAACGATAAAAAACGATCTATATCTTCCAAAATGATATCTGATGTTGACCGTGTGCCAAATACGATAGCGCACATGGCCCTCAGTGTTTCACATTTGAATAACGACCTCATCTATAGCAGACAGTAATTGGCCAAAAGTGAAATCAATATGAACATGTTAGCATGCATTTATGTGACTGGTTTCTGCAAGACAAAAAGAAAATGTTGTGTGCTTAGAATCTCTCTGAAATAATATCACTGACAGTTGTTGATTATATGGGACTGGTACTGTGCTGACGTCAGTGACGCTTGGGTAATCAAATTTGGAAGACGAAATGCTATCAGTTGTAAGATGTCCGCAGAGAATTCAGCAAGACTGAAGTCAAACGGTTTAGGGGTCGAGTTTGGCATGCTATTGACAAATAGTTTGATAATAACGCAACGTTATGAGCAAGTTGTAATACTCTGGGTTTCCTCAGGAAGTCCACCCGAGGTTGGTGAAATGTAGGGTATTACAATTTGCTCGTTACGTTGTGTTATTTTCAATAGATTTACTAATAGCGGTATGCTACCACTTCAGGCTTATTATAAAGAACAATTTGAGTCACCATTTACAAAGCTGGCCTTATACCGTCCCAAAAGGGTGTCCATTTACTGAATGCGCGCTAGAGAAAAAAATCCGTGATATAGTTTTATGACTGAAAACTAGAAGTTAAAATCCCATCCTACAGATGTTTACGTTCTTCAGTGAAAACCAAATTTATACGTTTCTATTCTGTTTAGCTTTTGGAATAATTATACACTTGACAAAATCGTACATGAATCATCTGTAGCAAGAGAATACCGTACATTGTACTAACACCGCAGTTACAGGAAAACCTGTTCACGAACTACCAAGAAGATTCCAATAAATAAATAAAATATACATACGTTCGACTGTATCATGTTTCATCTCGTTGACTGGTTGCATCATACTTTCCGCATGTTATGTTTTAAGTTACACAGGCTTCTTACTCGCCGGACTAAGTTTTGAATACTGGGATTAGAAAAGATTGAATCTGTGAGCTTTCCGCTTCATTTCGATCTTATCCAGCGGCACAGCCATTGATCTGCGAAATATAAACTCACTTGAGTGAGTTTTTAAACGGCTCACTGGATATGACATTCGGTCAAGAGTTCAGGTCAGACTTTCTTCTGTGGTTGACAGCAAACGGCTCGCGAACATATCAACTTTTTGAAACTTCTTGTTTAGGCAGTTCATATCAGTGGACTGCCGCTTGTTTCAGCTTGTAGGTCACAAAGTGGAAAACCTAACAAATCAAAACATTTTGACATTATTACTGAAAATTCGACTGTGTTCGTTTCCTTATTCAGCATTAATAATCTGCACATGTATCGGTGCAAGTTACCGTCTTGATGCGTAAACGGTCGGTAGTGTTGGCTATTTGGGAAATGGTGTAATAAAATCACACCAACTGGGTTTTGTCTCGACCTTGTTTGTACTGGTCACATCTTCACACTCCGCCAGATGCTTGAAATTCTCTATTCACACAGATATGGCATAATTTTCGCTCAATGTAGTTATCCTTTATTGAATACATAAATTGCCACGTAATTCTTCACTCTAAAATGCGAACGGAGAGTAATCATGATAAATTAGCAAATTAAGTTCACAACTACGGGAGCAAATCAAACGTCACTCTCCTGCAACATCTTGTGTACATCTTGATTTAGTGACGATGGCTTGGAAGTTTTAAGACCGATACAATCACATTAATCAATTGTTTCAACACCGTTAGCTTTCAGCACATTTTTTTGTATAGTAGTTGTCGATAATGCCACAGAAATCGTAGTAATATTAACTATAACCGAAACCTGTCATGCACAAATTTGCCTTGAGTAGAAGTCAGTGTTTTTTCTTGATCCGGCATATTTCTACTGTTTCAAAGCCTTTGATCATTCCAACTTGCTGGGGTAAATCAGCAGTTATGTTCCCATGCGCGCTCACTCATGTGGCTTCAGAAATAGCTGACTGAACGCAGACTCAACCCCAAGGTCAGTAGACAGTTATCAGAATGGTTCCTAGCCAACAGCGATAGTCCACCTGGATCAGTCTTAGAATCCCTGCTATTCATTCTCTCCATTCTTGAACCAATCTACACAGTGAACTCACCAATTTTGCTCTATCCCGACAGCACAAAACCAGGACGAATTCTGGAGTACCCAGAGGTTGTGGTACTGCTACAAAACGATCTCAAGTGCGTACATCAGTGATTCATAGAAAATAACTCATTGTCAACAACTGTGAAGAAATGCAGGTTTGTCAGCAAAATTGTACACAGTAAACCGTGGGCAACATAAAGCTACTCGTGTCAGCGAGTGAATGAAACATTGGAACCATGACGACAGACAATTTAGGTTTGTTAACGAAATCATATCTACGGTTAAAATGGTACAACTAACCCTGAACTTTCTAGCAAGGATTTGCGGAGCCGTCTATCCTGAGATGTTTCCCGATATGTCCGCCTCCACAATCCGTCCACACCTGGAAACGAACTTAAAGGTCTGTTGTCATTATCTTTGGAAATATATGGGGCTTATTGGAACTGTTCAGGGATGAGCCTCTAGAAGAATTTTGGGGCTCAGTTTAACCCACTACGCAGAGAGACTGGTAGAACCAGGTCAATTATCGATTAATTGCTGATACCGTATGGGAAACGTAATTCTTTCGTATAAAATACCCCACAGCCCGGCTAATTCATCGATACATCTCGTTCCTCCAAGTTGGAGTGAGCGTTTAAGCGGTCATTCTCGAAAATTGCGTAAAGCAATAGGCAAGCTGCTTTTCAGACACAGCTGCTTCACAGTTATGACGTGTTCACATAGTAACGAATTTCCCACATCTGTGTTTCCAGCCGAATTGATTTAGGGTTTTGAACCATTACGCGGTCAATACATACGTCAGCGATAAACGACAATATAACATTCCAAAGCGTTGTACTAGCTCAGTTTCACAGGTCTTTGGGTTAGCGTGTCTGAGAGAGAGTTGTTTCAGTGTTCGTTGCTGAAGTGATTGCAGTCAGCAGTCTCATTGAATTAGCCGTTTCCCTCAATTTTTCTCTATACCGGTGAACAGTGCGACACAATTTTCCACCGAACAGTACAGAGATAGAGACACATACACAAACATTTTTACTCCCTCCGTTTACAACCTATGAGTCTTCATACTTATGGACGATTGTGTAATGTGTCGAATTAGTTGGATACTTTGTAGCCTTCATTGTTGTCATAAGTTATGTTAGCATTTGCATAAAGCTTTACTGAGCCACTCCAATTGTTTTGTACGTAGTCCATCATGTGATTGCTGAAGACGATGTCGTTCATGTTGTTAAAGATGTGATGTAATTCACCAGACAATCCATGTATGTGGTTTAATTTAGAGATTTAATGCCTTACACTGAAAGTTAATTCTCTCTAACCGTTAGATGTGGTTACAAAATGGTGTTTTATGTTCCGATAGATTTTAACTGCTATGCTGAACCAAATTACCATTAACACTATGATTACCAGTCAGATGATTACCATATCCACGTTGTCTTACAGTCTGAGTGTCGTGCGCTGCTCAATTTTAAGATGATTATTTTTCAGCGTTTCAATATCCGATATGGTAGCCGTGTTAATCGTCATAAAGACTTGATTTTGGATGATTCTTCGGATTTCTTTTATTTTTATCAATGCCGTGCGTGGTAGTTCGGTGATTGATTGTTTTCTTACAGCCTGTCCATCTTTTATGCTAAAAGGTAGATCAAATGCCAACGTTGACCCTACGTTTTATAAAGACCTGAATGTTAGTTTGATCAGTCTTTGTGCGTTTTAAGTGAATTTGTTCCAATGATTAGATCGGACACCCCCTGATACATAAGGTGGTTTGACATAGTGCTGTCTTGTCCACTATGAGTCGTTGCATTTTCCATAAGGTTTATGGAGTTAATTTCGAAGATCTGATTTGGTCAATTTTGGGTGCAACACACGAGTACACACCCTTTTATGCCACACTTTTCTTACCTTGTTGAAAAATGTTTAGTCATCCGAGTTTCGATCTAATTAAATAGCGTATGTATCCAAAAGATCAGAGTAGAAAATCTGCGTACGGAGATACACTTGTTTTCTTAAAGAAAGTTAACTTTTAATGTTCATTGTTTCAGCGTAGCACTTCGAAACTATCCTGATGTTAAACTGATAGATATTTTCTGGCATGAGGTTTGTACGACAAACTAAATTACGTTTACAAACTTCTTTCAGCCCATTGTATCTAAAGTATGATGTCTCCTACGCCCTGTGATGGAGATGCTGTTAAACAAACGGATGTAGGATGATTTATTTGAAAGCGATGAACTTTTACAACTATAAAGTTTTTGGCGAATGAACGCTTGGTTTGATGTGTACGGTCAAATGTAGGACATGCACCTCAGCCGTGCAATCGAAAACCTACCAGTGCGAAGGATCTGGGTAGCAATATCACTTAAACACGGGTATTCAGCTCCGAATAAACGCCACTGGGCGAAATTTTTCAACCTGAGTGATGCACTTCAATTTTCAGTCAACTTCACTTATTACGAAAGCTGTTATCACTCTGACGATTCTCCATTCATGGTTCAACGTACTGTCTCCTCTCTTATGTTTACAGAAAGCATCTAACTTTGTGGTAGCTCATTCGAGTCAACTTGGTAGTATATATAAAGCGTTATTTGCACAGTGCTACATGTCACACTCCGCAGTAACAGTTTTATTGGTTCAGGTTGTGCATCTCAACTCAGTTGTCATGGATCGTGGTAGTTACAAATTTTAGATATTAGGCAGGTTATGAGACCAACAGCAAAAATGCCGCCGGTAGAAATTGATCAAGTTTGACAGCAACAGGGCACATCTATTAAATGGGCGTATATAACAAACGTTTCTACCACAATATGTTGAATTTAAGAGACAATCGATGTTTTTCAATTTGTTCTTAGGTCATTCTCCTCTATAAGCAATAACTATTTCACACCTTTTTTCACACGGTTCCCTAGTTACTTGCGGTAAGCCTGGATGAATTGGTTCCAACATGATCACGCACATCAACCCACTGGGATAGACATCTAACTTTCCAGTGCCGGATGATTGTGGAACCTCACTAATGAGAAAACTGTTCGGTCAAGATAATAGTTTGTGAATATGTTGGAATATGTTTTACTTTTGGTTGCGAGAAATTTATGCTTCTAGCGTATGTGTGAATTTACAATATATTGTTACCAGTTCAAGCCTCTCAACTTAGCAGCTAGCGGTACATTTGGATTTGTGGTACCGAACTAGTGATTGCGATCGGTGTTTGGCCTGAGCAGATGTAAATTCGAACCAGTTAGTAAACCAGATTTCCCCATTAATAAACTACTGACAAAACAACCAAAAAGTTGATGTGAGTTGATTGTCGAATTTTACAGTGCAACCGTCACCGTTCTGAACAATGAACAGAAACACATGACCAGCCAGTAAAAGTAGGCATGTTTGAGGATCACTGGATTAGAGTGTTCGTCTTATGTAGTAATTAACGTTTCTTGAGAATCACTGTTGAGCGCAGCCCAGCTTTTTTATATTTAGCTAAGTGGTGACACCATGAAAATATTTTTAATCTTGTCGTTTACAATTTTATGGGGATTATTAACGATGTCGACATTTTGCACGAGAATAAATTAACTATTAGTTGAATCATGAATAAAGTAAAGATTGATTGAAATCAAGTAACCATCATAACTCACACTGGCAATGGTATATGTTGTTTACAATGAGATTCTTTGGTGCGGCACACTCAGTCATTGTTGCACTCTGTTTAGTGGTTATTTCTACTTGTACGAACTCTCAATTTCTTACACTGATTTTCCGTTGTTATTCAGACGGTATTGTGTGGTTCGACACACAAAAACTGGACGGCCAACCGGTGAATTTGATGCTCGTCTGTGGCTGTCGATATGGACGCGAAGATCTAGATGTCCTCGGGCTAACCTTCCAGCGAGATCTACTTGTGTTCACCAGACAAATTTGTCCGGAATCAGAGTCCAGCAATCAGCACGTGACGGTCCAAAAGTCCCGACGCTATTGGCCACGAAGGCGCACAAAATGCGCAAAACCCAAGTCTAGTGATGAACCGAGAGAGTTTCGGAAGGAAACAGTTCAGTCGGAAGTGAAATTCAGTGAACATCTGTTACCTCACTCAGAAGAGATACGAACAGATAATTTCCCACTTTCCTACACACAGAAACGCTTACTCACAAGACTGGGCACTGCGAATGCTCGTCCATTTCGTATTCACGTGAGTTACTGTTTTTTGTCAGTGCTACTCTGTCATAACAACATACGTACTAGAATGCGTAACACTAATTTACATTTCTCGAAGAATCAGTCATACCGAAATATGAGTTTAACATTGGGCACAGTTTTGAAGGATAGGTCAGTTTTAAGTCACATCAAAAGTTCCGGTTCTTTGGAGAGTTTAGAAAACTGCTGAAAACTAGTAGGTTTCCGTCCACCACAGCATTGACAGTACATTCACAGTAATTCGTTCCACTGATGAACATGAGTATGACAATGAGGAGAGGCAAATCATGCAATGTACTTCTGAGTAATATCTCGTGTATTCTGATCACACATGGATATGTAGTAGAGTTCAGCCGTAAGGATAAGGTTTCACTGGGTGAATATCATGGTTTAAGGGATCAAACAGACGGACACAGGAAGTGAAAAATAATATATATGATAATACTGACCAACAGGGCGGTCGCAACGCCAAAACATATTATTTCTGAACACACAAGACGAGATTCAGACGCCCGATAGTCAAAGCCTTAGTAAACTAGGGATGCGTTCCCGGTGGCTTCGAAAAGTCACAGAGAATGCGTCACAAACTTTGATTCTGTGTTCTGTCTGGATTGTGTTTTGCTGGGTGCGGTCCGTTGACCTCCGTACGTACGCCTGTCGTTTCTAGTTGTGCTTCCAACCAATTGGGACCATGCTGGTTGATATGAAAAGAAGGCCGTTGGTTTGTCCTCCCTATGTGGTTCATATTGCAGTTACATGAGGTTGACATTACATGTGTTGAGGCTGCGACTGTCCTGTTAATCAATATCTCCATATATTCTGTTTTTCATTTCCTGTGTCCATCTGTTTAATCCCTTAAACCATGACTTTCACCCAGTGAAACCTTATCTTAACGGTTAAACTCGGCTACATGTCTACATGTGATCAGAACACATGAGATGTTACTCCGAAGAAAACTACATGATTTGCGCCTTCTCACTGTCTTATTCATGTTTTTATAATCCAGAAAATACCAGAATATTACTAAGCACCAGAAGAATGTTTTTGCTTTCATGAATGGCTGGTTCAACTTATCGGTTGACCTGTTTGTATAGATTTGCAGCTACTATTGGGTTACCTGGGCTTTTATGAGCATAAGTTTAACACGTTTTGCGTTGTTCCTTCCTTGCTGGACCTAAGCCACGTGAGTCGAGACAATGGAGTGATCAGTGTACGATAGGAGTTTGAAGGATATTGATTTTGGAATCAACGTTAGATTACTTGAAGCTTTGCCGATCTGTTTGTTGAAACTCGGTGACTGGTAAGATTTACGTCTAGGAACTCTGTCAGCAACAGCATCGAGACGTTGTCAACAAACTTGTTGCTGTTATACCACATGCTTTTTCTGTTTGTCTAATATACTTACGAGTATAATCAAACTTATATGATCAAACTTTGAAGTTTTACCTTTGTTCATATCCACATATGAAGGATAACGCAAGTACTGTCTTTTTAGCACCAAGCCTTTCAAAATATATGGAAAGGTTGCGTAAGATTAACTAAGAATCGCTGTAGTTTATACCTCATCAACAACTCGGAGCTCTTGGTAAATGAATTGAGAATAACACAACGTTACTAGCAAGTTGTAATACTCTACGTTTCAACCACCTCGGGTGGCCTTCCTTAGGAGTGTTGTGATCGATTACGACACGGAGCTCTGTTAATGTACTTAGCTGTTTGAATCGGAAGAGAGTGTACTATTCGCCAACTTTCTTCTCAGGCAGAAACACCGCCTGTGTTACCATGCATGGCATTCTTACGCTAAAACTCCTCTGAAACATCGGTCTTGCTTTAACTAATCCCATAGTGTGTGGTTTTTTAGACTCGACCAAACTATATGCTTTTTATACTGACTTGCTTTTCTTGTGATTCCTTAGGCAGACAATGGCTTCAGCAATTTTTGCAACGTTTGTCAACCAACTCTCATAGTGGGTATCAACAATCATTGCCGAAAAATTACAGTTTGTACCTGTTATCAGCCCGACGAGTTTCTGGGTTATTCTATTTTCTGGATCGACTAACACCTAAATCCTTTTCCTAGCATCGCCTGCGCTGTGGTATCTGCACTCGTGGAGTAAAAATAAAAAGGGTAGTCAGCATTGTTTACTTTTTAAGAAGTGAACTTGGAAGCTGGATATCTTTCAGTCACATCTCACTACAGTTTTACCTACTTGTAGCAGTGACCTGGGAATCCTTTCGTGAATATCGGCCAGTCTCCGGTCGAACGGCTTTTGTATCATTCCCTATTTTGTCAACTCCCTCCTGCCTAACAGTATAAAGCGAGCACTATTCACTCTTGGGCAAACAAGGAGCTATAAAATCCGCATGAGTTTACTCAGGAAAGGTCAAGGTTTCGGTTCCAGTATGTTAATACTTAGTCAATTAACTTTTTCTGACAGTTATTTTCGAAAGACATTTTGTATACCATTCATAAACTGCATTTGGCACCCTTCGTTTGCCTACTACTTTCTCCTCAACAGCTGAGAATTCATATTCAGTGCGAGCACAGTTTTATAAACGTTAAAATCAATCGATCTAGTTGGTTCTACGTATGTGTTTTAGAATTAAACCCATTTGATCCAGCAGGCCACGGTAAGTTGTCACTACAGTGAAACTACATAAACACATAAATGCACTAGCAGACCTATGGATCGGAATCATTCTTCCTCCTGATCATGATTCATTGTTTACTCTATACGTTACACCCGACTAACGAATACTTGCAGACGGTCGTCGATATGTTGCGCTCTAGAAATATTGGGGTTGCTTGTATGAATAACTGAACGTTATTCATTATAGGGCGTGCGAGAGTTCGGTTCCCAGACTTGCAAAGACAATGGCACACAAAGATAATTTGCATAATTCACTTAAAGGGAGTGACCTTCTCGTCGGTTTATTGATATATAAATGCAACAAATCTCTCTGATGAACACCATTTGTTGATAAAAACTGCACGTTCACTTTACATCTCAGCCAGTGCAAAAAAAGTTTATGACAAGATTGAATCCAATCTAGGGCTTACAGCTTATATGAGACTCGTTGGTGTAACTCTGTATGGCCCATTGTGACAACAGACTTTCCCACCACTCAGCATGTATGTTAACTGATTTATCTGCTCCAACGTTGTCAGAACGGAAATTTTGGACTGTTAAGGAAGACCTGATGGCAAGGTTATCGATGGAACCTGACATTCAGTAATTGTGTCTCGTATGAAGAAGATGAAACAATTCGGCCATCGCTCACAAGCGAAATTGGTTGGATGTTCAACTATGATACTTCAGTTTTGTTTAGTGTGAGATCAGTGGAACAGTGGTTAGCGCAGTTGCCTCAGGGCAGCGTGGTTGGAGTTCTACTCTCCGCCAGGATATGGACACGCAATACTAACTGACTCTAAAGGAGCAAAGCCCTGGTCTGTTGCTACTTTTGGAAAGAGATTGGCCGAAAAGTCCATTTGTATGTGAAGGCTTTGACAAACGTGAGTGGTGTTTAACTTAAAAATAACTAAATCTCCTACTACTCATCAGTAATCTAATATTATTCATCATGCGCTAAGATGTCAAGGGATCCGTCAACTGCGCCTGTATAGCGTATGCAGGATCGGTCAACCACTAAAAATGGACACTCCACATTAACTGACTCATGTTCTCTGTTTATTTCCAAAATGTATATCAAGGGCTAGTGGTTGTGAGAAAGAGAGAGGGTGGTTTTGCAAGATTGTATTCATGTATCAAATAGACTCTGCTGCTTACAGTTGGTATGCCATATTTGGCAGATTGAAGACTTTACGATCAGCTCTTAGAGAGTCATATTCGCTGTTAGTCTTACATCCACAGGACACTCCGGTTTAGATTCTTCCTCGAAGAACTTTTTGTATCGCTGCTGTCCGACTCAAGGTAATCTCTGTTAAGGCTAACGCCCGTTTGTAAAATGTGCTAACCGTTTTTGATTATCTTATGTTTATGTCTTTTCTATGCGATCAACACTAGTGCGTTATAACACAACAAAGACAATCAGTGTCAAAAACAGCGTGATGTTTCAATCGTTTGATTTTAACACAACATCCTCACATGACCTACTGTTCCAATCAAATGGGAACTAATAAGCTGATCACCATTTGCAACGTTTCCTTCCCGATATATACAAGTTCTTCATTGATTTGGTTTGAAAAGGCTTCTGTGTAAAACGCGAAATGTCATCAAGAAGTATTGGTACCGATTCCAGACAAGATGCTGTCAAACCAACCTTATGGGTTGGCTGTCTAATTGTTTTATGTATGTGCTAAAGATTTTACTACATCGTGCCGAAAACTTGCAATATTTAGTGGCAGATAATGAAACTTTCCTTCAGCAGTCGAAATGTCCTTGTAGTTAAGTGTTGTTGACGTTTTTGTTCCACCATATTTTAGCTTCGTTGGATGGAATGCTGAAAACCTTTAGACTGTACATCCCATATTAGGTAACTACCTCGGGTAACCTGCACAAAGATCTGTCGCTATAAGCACTCCCTAATATTTGTGATGAACATTTTTCCTCCGTTAGTTTTTCAAACTCAATTTGTAGGCAACATTCAGGTTACTCACACAAACACAAAGTTTTTCTACCTTGCAAGACAACTGTGGCATTCCGCTTTAGCTTTTTTTCTCTACGATTATAATTTACCAACACATTCTAATGCGGTTTACTCCAAATATACGGGAAGTTTACATCATAGTGATGGCTTCCTTCGCTTTGATACAGTGAACTTATAGAATGGGTCAGTTGTGGTGATTTTTACAATCCTTCCTAATATTTTTATGTCACAGAGATATTTTTTGTTATTTTAGGGCCTGAAGTTGTTGAAAATTATTCAGTTTAACTGTTTTATGTCACCTAGCAGATCGTTAGAATACGAAAATCGCCCAAGTTTCGGTCACAGCAATTGTGTTTAAACAAACACTTTTTGATTTACCACTTTTGAAGAAACACCGGCTTGCACATTCATTGTCCACTGAACTCAACAGTGTCTGTCCTTTTGCTGACAGGAATTTGTACCCTAGTCATCGTAAGTAATTAAATCTCTACAGGCGTCAGTAAGGGTACAACAATAATCTCATATGAAGATTGTTCCTAGGTATGGTTCTGTCAAGTATTTGTGCATTATTTTTTATTTCGCAACCTGACCGTACGAAATAAGTCGTTTTTAAAATGGTGAGAAATCTTCTTTTTATTCTTGGCACTTCAGAGTGTTATCTTCAACACGTCATCTTATTTACAGCTATATTCTTTTACCCATTCAACTTCTACAAATCCTAAACACCATTTTGATGGTGATGTCTCTTCGGTTATCTTGATGGAGCGTATTATTCCTGGATTCCGTTATTTTGCGACAAATTTGTGGAGATAATAGTTTCTGGACCAGTTAACCCTATTTTTTGTCTGAATTGTCTCTTCATATAGATTGAACATCACCCACAATTGATCGCAGCTGTCGCATTCCCATAGACTTTTCAGTCGGCCCATTTCGAAAAGAAGCACTAGACTCGAGTTTCGCTCTCATTAGAGCTCGTCAGTAGATATTATCGCCACTGCAGCCGGGACTTGAACCACGGACATTCAGTTCATGAGGCAACCGTGTTTACCACTGCGCCATTGACCTCACATTAGGCACGACCGAATTATCATATGTGAACACTCAACCACTTTCGCTTGTGAGTAATGATCAGGCTGCCCGATCGCTTCGAGAGGAATTGTCTCTATCCATTTCTACCTCCTTCCCATACTATGAATACGGGGCGTGCAATTCCTTTGTGCAAATCAGTCACCCTCTCATTGTACGCGTTTACTAATAATCCGTGATTAACTTTTGCTTATTTGTCATGATAAGCTTTACACGTACACAATTGAATCTTCATGCCGAGTGTTTATCCTTTCAGTCTTCAGTGACTTGAACCAATTGTCTGCTGAGGCTCCATATCACTTCAAGTTTAAAATGTCTCAGTTACCTTCCGATGGTCCTAAGCAGCGGCTATTATCTTCTGTCGTCAGAAGTACGCACCACTCTCGCATACTGAACATAAGGAGTTATCGCTAATACTCTTCTCCGGTGTGTATGGGTCACTTTTCAATCGATCCGTTAGATAAGTCAGATGTCTCACCATGCGCATGCGTCATCCAATTCTGTGTGGTGCTTCACCAAATAGAACTGGGAAGATGGACATCGCGGATTTTATCTCTTAACAACAAACAGCGCGGCCGCTTTCAAATCTGGTGAAATGGAATGAGGACAAAATGGGCGGTTAGCCACTGTGTTCAAAGTTTGAATGTATGAGAATGGCAAACTTACATATGGTTTCTTCTACTCACATAATGGTGGCTCGAGGTCGTCAGTTGCGACACGGCGAATAAGTTAGACTGTGTAGTGATAGATTTTAAAAACCTACCGTTTCTGCTGATGTAATTCCCGCTGCACTTTTACATTAATTCGTAAATACACTATAGATTAACTCTTGATTGAAAGTGTCTAGGGTATCTCGTGGATTCCTGCATTATCGCCAGTTCAGCTACGAGATTTATCCGTGATCAACATGTTAAGACCTTGTGTATTTCAAAGCAAGCAATGACTATTTTTGGATGGCGTTTCGCTCTATACCGTTATTTTTCCAACCGTACTGATTTTGTTCACTGTTTTCCTTGAGGGCTCTGTTCATTGATGAATCACATCGGATATCCATCCTACCACCACCACCAATCGTAGCGTGCTAGCTCAACAGCACGCCGAAAAAAAAACCGTTTGGTGCTTGCAAACAATGCTTAGGCTAATACCCTCCTGTTCCGCATAGGCGAGAAACTTGTAAGTTATGTACATTTGCCAGTAACAGTTGGCCATCGATACATGGATCCCTTAATTGAACCGACATCCATGCAGATGATGACGATGTCCGACAAAGGTAGTTCACCTGACAGTCGTCAGGTAACTGTAAACCTTGCACAAACCCTATACATTCGTTACACTTTATCATTAATCGTTTGTACACATTTCATAGACATGTTGGTATCCCCAATCACACCTTTATATAGCGACATAGCCCAACATTTTTGGGCTACTCACCTTTCTATCATTAGGATAACAGCGACGGGCATCAACCCCAGTGCATTCCTATGCCTTGTAAATCACTTTGCCGATGATGTGTATTCTGACGTTTTACCTACAGAGTAGTAAAAAATGTTTTATCAAATCAGTAGTTATTCTGCAACCAGCAGTATTCACCTCAATGTGACCACATCAAATACTCAGTTTCAGTAAGTGAGATGTCCGTAGATGGTGATGGAAAGTGCACCGGGCACATTAACTCGTCCACTGGGTTGACTATCAAGGCAACCGAACAGATCGACTGAGTTTTCAAAACCAGGAGTCAAACTTCCGCTTTAGAGGTAAGGCACTTACTAAGCATAAAAACGGCTTGTATTCCGAAGCACTGCTGCCTATTAAAATCTATTTAGCATGTTTGTTTGAATTTGTGTTTCTCTGAAAGCGTACGTTTGTGGTGCTGATAAATATCCAGGTTTTAACTCTCAAACGTTTGTTTCTAAATTACTGCTTACGAGTACCAACAACTTAAGGCGTCGAATTATTCGATATTCCATGTTAGTCATCCTTCCATTCTTGTCGACAAGTTGAAACTTTCTTTCGTTGTTTTGTCTGGACAAAATCTTTTCAGCACATTTCTCTCTGTCCGCATATTTTGTGGTATTTACAGACAGGCTACTGAGTTTAGAGCATTCGCTCAGGACAATTGAACAATATTCAATTAGTGTTGAATCCAAAATGTTACACAGTGTTACAAGAAAAGCAGTACCATTGGCCTACTTGAAATACTGTTCCCTCTGGTCAGGATTTTTTCCTACTTGCGTTGAAAAAAGAAAATGCGGGTGACATAATTACTCAAGGTTTATATACTGTACTTATCACATGGTAGAACACACGTTCATCGTTTCCTGTTATTAAACCGGGTATCTAGTGAATCAATTATTCTGAGTTGAATCCCATAATTGTGTAACATTTCACACAGTTGTTACTATTATGTGGTTACTAACAATACTATAATGCAAGTAACACAAGCTAAGTGCTTACGTATTTTCTTTAGTGTTGACAGAATGAAGCACACAAAACTAGAAGCAGTGTCGAATACCACTAACCATGCTTTTAAAAATCACTGGCCGTCAAACGTCTACTAATTACAGTGAGAGCGCAATTCAAAAGTATTTTCAAATTTGTAGAACCATATACCATTGGGCGCAGTCTGGAGACACCATTTCTGTCTTACAGTAGTCCTAGCAAAGACATTACATAAGTAAAACAACATGCCTATTAAGCTTTGCAAATCAGTTTGAGATAAGTCAGTCATGTCACAAGCTCCGAAATTTGCAATTTTGTTAGTCTACCGTGGGTTTTCTCAGACTGGTTGCATTAGTCGTTGAAACATAAATGTATGCTATTGTGTGAATAAAAATACTAGTACTTCCAGAGGGATCAGTGATATCGCCAAGTACACTTAACGCGCCAGTTCCTACTTCCCCGGGACCCTGCCATAATACACAGAGTTCAACTAAATCAGTTGAACAGTGTCTCTTACATTTCATTAACATTTTGCTACTGTTTTCTTCCTCTTCTTGGGAGTTGGACGACCGCATGATTTTCGGTTCTTTCACAGGCCAATTATTTTCTGTTTTAAATCGAGTATTTTCAGTTGCATCTAGGTGGCTCTATTTCTGTTACAACAAACTTGCTGTACTTCACTTAAATTCACATTCAGTGGTCGGGTAAAGTGTACTTTAATGCACGGCAGAAACACAATTCGTTACTTACGTTACATGCATTACTTTACCCCAAGAATGTTGTTAAAACTCTGAAAGATCAAGACATGGTCAGTTCACGCTATCACAGTTCATTCGAGGACTGAATTGGAATTAACAAACTGGCCGAACACGATCTGGAACCAAGCTAATTTGAATGTTTAGGTCAGTAGCTCGCAATAATGCGTACAACCCCGGGGTGGCTGTACAACGTTGGGATCAACATTTATTTAAGGTGATGTGAAATAGACGGACGACCTGCGAACTTGATCGTTACACGAACGGAATTTAAACACAAAACGAATCCATACAACATTTGTTGGCAGTCGTCAGTATATGGAGAGTTAATATTTGAAATGGCAACCACTGAATGTAACGCGGTTTGAAGGAGTTTGGGCTGTTTGAAAGTGGTCGCTTTAATACAATGGTTCTCAAGAGAAGAGGACCACTGCAGACAAAAACACTGTACATATATATTTCTATGTGTAGGCTTGCAAAGTCTTTTAAATCTGGAACAGGCACATGTGACATTAATGTAGACTAAAAAAGTGCGCGTTCAGCTCATCACCCATCTTAAACCGCGCATGTGTACAAAATAAACGTAACTAATTTACTCGAAGTAAATTCAGCTTGATTTCGCGACATTTAGAGAAAAAATTCAACCTGAAAGCAACGACATTTCCAACCCGTTCAACATTTGTGTGTGTAAGCGTTAATACGTTCCTGACTACGAAATTTGTAACTGTCTGCATAATATTTCTACTATGCAATCTTACTAACACTCAAAGTTAACTGAGAATGTATAAAGTTATGATAATCAGGCACAATCTTTCTTGTCTGTTCGTCGGTTTTATTTCCCGATCAAACTAAACACTACCCGCTACTTGCGTTCTAACTTCTTCTTTAAGTAGTTTCTTCAGTTTAGTCGAAAGATAATTGGATTCTTCAATCAAAACATGATCCATTGTGAACATTCTAAACTTATTACGTTCATACTTGTTTGTCCTCCGAACATTTGCAGTCGATAGCCCGTTAAAACGTAAAAAAGCCTTCACAGTTATTAACAACTGAGAAGCTTAAGTTTCAGTTTCATAGATAAAAGATTTTTTCATGAGGGTCCAGTAGCTCTTACTTGCAAAGTGAGACTCAATAAACGGAAATATCCCTCTGTAGGAGATTAGGCCAGTAATATAAATTCGATGCTTAACAATGGCGTGCCTAGATCTCGACAGAATCGGCTTAAGAAATCCTGTAGTGGCAGTCAGTCCTCTGAATCATACGGTGGACATAGTTGTATAGTAGAATAAGTGGAATAAAAAAGCTAGAGTTGTATATTTTAAGTTTTCGATGTGGCTTTGCCACTCAGCTGGTACATCGATGATCGCATCTAGGCGATTAGTTCTCGTCACTCATTTGGTATAAGTTAAAGCAAATTTTTACAGAAATTTCTGTTATAAAATTAGCAAACATGCCATACCATTTGTAATTACTATGAGTGATCTGCTCATCGATGTGGCTAGTGGATTTTAACATTACCTATCTGAGCAATCACGTTGGTGTTGCCAATCTCTTGGGCCATTTAGTGGATTTGGTGAGAGTAGGTGGATAAGTGAGAAAAAGTAGTCCTGAGTTTCCTGCGTGGCTTCATCAATTGGCTAATAGCGCACAGGTCGTATTTGAGTTTGATGTTTCCGTGGCGAGTTCGGGTCCGTTCAACAATGCAATCGGTCATACGGTTTTACTGTTGTATGCCTTTTGGTATATGTTTGATTTAGTTCTTATATTTTCAACTGTTTATAAGTACCTTACTTTACTACTCTGACAAGTGACATGCAGTTATTTTTCGTTCTCGTCTAATTCTCTCTCCTTTTCTGTTCGTTTTCTTAATATCTATTAATAGTCCAACGTACTTCATACTCCAGTCAACACAGAGGCAGTAGAACATTATCCTGCAATTTGTCCTTCCGCTCTATACACCTTTGAACCTGTCATACTTCACTATAAAACTTGAGTTAGCAGCATGAGGAAGAAGATATTTGCTGACATTCTCAAAACCCGTTACTTTCTAATTACATCATGTTTCCAAGACGCCCATCCAACCTACTGTAATCACTTTTTAGTGGCTCATTAAGCCCTACTGTTTCCCAAAATGTTCTCAACTTAAGTCCCATTCTTCGTAACTGTTTGTAAACTGATAGGATTTCTCACAACCGACGGTGGTTAGTTAGTCTACATCAACGATACATTATTCTCCCCATGAGAGAAACTCTGTCGAAAAAACGAATGTGTTTCTTTTGTAGTGACATTTCTTCACAGGATGGTGGTTGCATGATATGTCAGTCCTTTTGACCAAGACAAATGTGAAGTATAAGATAGATTCGTTATGCAAGAATCATCGAACCGAACGTATGCACCCTATTACTTCTGGGATGTATCCAGGACCATTCTTACTGTACATTGAAAGCGGAGATGATTATGAAGTAGAACCAAGCATCTGAGTACATTGAAACGCTCAGTCTGGAACGGGCAACAACTAGAATAAACTGAATAGCGTTTGTTACGTATGCCATGTGGCACAATCGTACCACGGCAACTACCCGGGAAGATCGATTTTGATATTGATGCGATCGTGGCGAAAAAGTGGAAGATGAATCCTGAGCAGAACTGAGGTTGGTATTTTGCTACCGCAGACCTATGGTACATTTACCAAAACAGGTGCAGATGTGGACAACACTGGGTACAGTGTACCTAAGTGTGCATAACTGCAAATCGTGAACGAATTTTGAGCGCAAAGGCACCAAATTAATCGGATTGCCTCAAACTTCAGTCACTATCAAGTATCAGATTAGAGAAAATACCAACACACATTACCCGGTCCAAAGTTGGTATCCCCTGTCGTTTAGAAAACGTGCCACGGAATCACCAGAATCCCTCACGGCACTTTTCAATCGCTCCTTGTTAGCCGGCTGTCTACAGAAAGGCTGGAAACGAATCGCAATCAAACCCATCTTCGAGGGTGGATTCGGAAATGACTCAGCAAATTTTCATCTAATAGCGTTGTTCTTAGTAGTTTGTAAATTAATGTAGTGCCTTCCAGATGACTCTTTCGGGAAAAGGTTGAAAATCTTGGAATTGTCACGGAAGAGCAATAATGTTTTCGTGAGGTGTAGTCATACACCAAAAATTTGCTGATTGCTCGTGATGTTCAGACAAAGGGGGCCGAAGCTGGACTGGCAATAGGTGGCGTCTAATCTGACATTTCACGGCCACAAATAAGGTTACTTATTTCATCTTGATGTGGGAACTTAGTGGTTATGTTCCCCCTGCGTGCTCACTCATGTGGCTTGAGGATTAGCTGACTGAACGCAGACTCAACCCCAAGGTGAACAGACAACTATTAGACTGCTTCTCTGTCAAACGTAGCATTCCATGTGGATCAATCTTAGAATCCCTGCTATTCATTCTCTTCGTTCTTGAACTAATATACATAGTGAAGTCACCAATTTTGCTCTATACCGATAGCAAGAAACCAGGATGAATTTTGGAGTACCTAG
The DNA here is from genome assembly GCA_013368495.1 of Paragonimus heterotremus. Lineage (NCBI taxonomy): Eukaryota > Metazoa > Platyhelminthes > Trematoda > Plagiorchiida > Troglotrematidae > Paragonimus > Paragonimus heterotremus. The sequence continues at coordinate 240,927 of LUCH01000117.1, read as the reverse complement.
AGGATATGGTACTGCTACAAGACGATCTCAATTGCCTACATCAGTGATTCATAGAAAATAACTCATCGTCAACGACTGTGAAGAAATGCACTTTTGTCGGCAAAATTGTACTCACTAAACCGTCGGCACCATACAGCTACTCGTGTCAGCGAGCGAATGAGATGTTGAGACCCTGGCGACAGACAATTTAGCTGTGTTAACAAAATCATATCCATGGTTGAACTGGTACAACTAACCCTGAACTTTCAAGCAATGATTTGTGCGGTCATCCTTAAAATTTTCCCCACGATGTTCTCCTCATATTCCGTCCACACCTGAAACCGAACTTTCAGGCTTATCGCCATGAATTTAAGGAAGATTTGGGGTTGATTGAACTTGGTCAGAAAGGGGTGACTGAAAGACTTATGGGGCTCAGGTTAACCCACTACCCAGAGAGACTGATAGAATTTGGTCATTTCTCGATTAACTGCAGATATCGTATGGGAAACGTAATTCTTTCCTATAAAACACTTCATATCGCGGCTCATTCATCGACACATCTCCTCCCACCAAATGAGGATTAACGTTTAGTTGGCCATTCACTGAAATTGGTTAATAGAACGAATAAGTTACTTTACAGACAGATCTATTTCACACTCATGATCTGTTCACAGTGGAACGAATCGCGCGACTCTGTGTTCATAGCAGAACCGATTGTGAGTTTTCAAACATTACGCGGTCAGTACATACGTCGACGACAATCGACGCCACAATTTTCCTGAACGTTTTACTACTTCCGTCTCACAGGTCTTTAAGTGAGCATGTCTGAGAAAGGGTTGTTTCAATGCTCGTTGCTGAAGCGATTGCAGCCAGCAGTCTCATTGAAGTTGCCTTTTATTTAATTCCACTCTTATTTTCTTCACACCAGTGAACCATCCCACAAAATATTTTGCCTACCACCACAGAGATAGGGACACATACATAAACAGTTTTACCCCCTCTTTTTACAACCTATGAGTCTTCATACTTGTGGACGATTGTGTAATCCATAGAATTGGTTAGATACTTTGTAGCCTTCCATGTTGTCATAAGTTATGTTAGCATTTGCATAAAGCTTTACTGAGCCACTCCAATTGTTTTGTACGTAGTCCATCACGTGATCGCTGAAGACAATGTCGTTCGTGTTGCTAAAGATGTGATGTAATTTACCAGACAATCCATGTATGTGGTTTAATTTAGATATTTGATGCCTCACACTGAAAGTTACTTCTCTCTAACCGTTAAATGCGGTTACAAAATGGTGTTTTATGTTCCGATAGATTTTAACTGCTATGCTGAACCAAATTACCATTAACACTGTGATTACCAGCCAGATGATTACCATATCCATATTGTCTTACAGTCTGAGTGTCATGCGCTGCTCAATTGTAAGATGATTATTTCTCAGCGTCTCCATATCCGATATGGTAACCGTGTTAATCATCATGGAGACTCGATTTTGAATGATTCTTCAGATTTCTTTTATTTGTTCTCAATGCCGTGCGTGGTAGTTCGGTGATTGATTGTTTTCTTACAGCCTGTTCATCTTTTCTACCAAAAGATAGGTCATATACCGACTTAGAGCAAAATCGTCCAACATAATTTCTTACTGACCAGCACAGAGAAATAATCCTTCTCCAGCCAATCATGGATCTACGAAGTGTCCATTATAACTCCTATTTACTTTCGGTTCTTCCTATACTACAACAAGAAGCGCACTTATGAATATAAGAATCCGAAAAATTGCAAAACTATTTTCTCCACTTACACGAGATTCTTCGGATCACCTATTTTCTTAATTATAATTCAGTCTTGATCCTGACTATTCGTTCTATGTAAGAATTTTTCTAGCTGTTGTTTCCAGATTACCTGAATGTCTTTAATTTACATTATCTAAGATAAGATACCGATACTTCATGTTAATCAAATAGAATCTTTGTGGGTCCCCATGAATCCGGTTGTAAGTTTCACGTTGGTTTGCATTCTTTCACACTGAGTGCATTACTCAGTCGGTGATTGTGCTGGTAATTTTACACTCTATCTGTTTTCAAGTTCATGTTAACAGTTCTTCTCCAGGATATCTGCAAACTTGTAGTGCATTTGTTCTAACCCCGTGATTTATATGAACCACATTCAAATTTACCTTGCTGCACATCAAATTCAGTTACGTAATATACACAGAACCCGACCTATTACCGTACACCGTTGTAGTGAGCGTCTAGTTCATCTGATCTTGCTCTCTTTGTGCACGACGAACCTACAATGTTTGTCAATATGTCTCCTCGTCCCAGCAATATATTGCCTTTGTTTTCATCATGCAAAGAACTTAGCTATTTTTAAAAGTAGCCTGTCATTAACATGTCAGATTCGTCCATACGGCACATTGGAATTTTTGTTCCGATGATAGATCAAACGAAAGCTTCTAGTGACTTTGTTTGGCATGACTTGACATTCTAGAATGAGTTGTATCGAATTTGGTTGTACAGTCTTAGATAGCCTCCGTCGCGTGGTGCAAATGGAAACTAGTCACGGTTAGTATTAACAGTCAATCAGCTCAACTACTTGCATCTCATCATTTACATTACAGGCTGGCTTCAGAATCAATTTATAGCTGTCAACTGGCATACTAAATACGTATGTGATATAACCACGCTACTCAGAGCTTATTCTAGATGCATGAGAGGCAAACGCATTCACAGCCACTGCGCTGACCTTACTGTAAGTTTAACTGTGGACCAAGACGTTACTCATTGGTTAACTTTTCGCACTGGTTACTTCCGGCAAGACGTCTTACAACACTTTAGTGTACGAAGATAATCGTGCGGATCACCTTTTAAATGTAATACACTGACCGAAAACATCAATGATGAACTATCAACTATTGTTAGCGAAACATTCGTCGAGTTATTTTAAGGAGTATCCAAAGGCCATATGTCTTAGTAGAGTAGATGTTCATTTGACTGTGAAAACGACAAAATTAGTTTCCAGCCACGCAAAATTTTCAAGAACTCTTGAGCTTAATAACAAAATTGTTCAAACAAAATTTCAAAATTCTCCATCTACTAAGCCCACGGTTATTGATCTGTTGTATTATTGAAATGTAAGGCTCACAGTTATTTTGAAGCAGAAGGATGATGTTGTTCCCACTATTATGAACGATCGTTTTGCTGATGGACTGTTTGTTCCCGTCATCCTCACTAATGATTTATATTCGTCCATGTAGACATTCGGCTCTGCATTATTCTCTCTAATACATTCGTTTAGTTGTCCCTTTCTGGAATCAGTTACGTTAGTCGCTTGACCTGATATTTTCGTGAACGGATTTGTGGTCACTGTTAGTACTGTTTCGACGGTAGCAAAAGGCCATCAGCCAACAGCGCCATCTTGACATACCTGGTAGATTCAAGTCGTTCTATTACAATGAATATATTACACTCATTCTGTTGAACAAAAGGTCAGCCAGCCGGGGCCGGCGAGTATCTGAGTCATTACCATGATTGAAACCACAGCCCTTATCGTTTTGGGGTTTTAACGAAAACTATCTATCTTCCATTTCCTAAGTTAATGAAGCACTGCTGTTTAAGTGGTTTATTAGTGGTTACCCGACACATTTTTCTAATCTTGCAGATGCAGTTTTTATCTGTTAACTGTCTTAACAATTCATCTGTGACACTACTGTGATATATTTGGTAGAGTGGTGAATCGCTGAACACGATCATCTTCGTCAACTGGTTTTCATTTAAACAATTTTCGTACAGGTTGTTAAAGGAGTAAGTGGTTTTGGTTATCTTCTGAACAATACTCTAGGTTGTCCTTTAGTTAGTCACATGGATTCACGCATTTTCATAATCGTGGGTGTATATGATATAGATTACTGATGAGTAGTCAGGGATTTGTTTTATTTCAAGTTGCACATCAACCACGATTGAAAAGTCTATGGAAATGCGAAGGCTGTGATCATTTGTGGGTGGTATTCAACTTGAAGTATATACATGAAATATAATATATATACCCGCAATATAAACCGTGCATGTGGGATAAACACAGTAACTAACGTATGTGCCATCTTTCTGTGACCCCACAGTACTAGGTATTTAGATTGTGTTATTTCATGTCATGTAACGTGTATCTGACATATTGTCCATAAAAGTAAACAAATTTTAAGTATGAAGTTGGCCTTGCAATGTATTGTAAACAGAATAAAGACATAAAGGCGAACATACGTTTTCGATAATTGATCCTCAGACCGGTACAGTTATATTGTAAAGGCATGTTTACCTGACCACATATGTGAAAGATAACAACGTTCTCTTAGTCCACGCAGACATTTAGGAGAGTTTTGACATAATCATTTTGTACAGAAATGTTTTTTTTTGCGAGAACACCTTAAACTAACGCTCCAGTATTATTTCTCGGAGAGCCGAATGGAAAAGGTGAAAGTTAATAATCGCCAAACAAGTGGTATTCCTCTAATCAAACCATGAGTAGTTTTAGTGAAATTATTGATTTCGAAGGCACTTTCTTTTAGTGGTTTAGCCCCAGTTAATCAGACGTCGTGTAAACAAAAAAAGATAAATGGTAGCTAGCAGATTAAAAACATGTGGCAAAATACCAGAAGAAAACAACTAACTGCAAAAACTTTCTTCTAAGCTAATAAGTTCATTTTCGGTAGACTCTATTTTTATCAGTGGAATAACCAAGCACCTGATGTTGTGCTTTCATCTTTCGTTCTAATTGTCGAAAACGTTTAGACAGAACAACACACATCACTCGTAAATCTACACATCTATTTGGTGGTGTTCATCAGATAAAGCAATACATTTCCTTACCACAGTTTGACAACACGGCAAACAGACAAGTTTTACGAGGTTCTGCTATTTAATTTGTTGTAGTTCGAACGTCGCTGGAAACTAGTCTAAGCTTTTACATTTCGACTCTGGGCAGTATTTAAAATGGAATGTTGCTGAAACTTTCCACATGAAACAGCGGTCAGCACTGTTACCTCATGAAGACGTGGTAATGAGTTCCGGGTTGTTTTAAAGGTAGGCTTTATTGAGGAGCTCTAACAAAGTAGGAACTGAAGTCTAGTGCCTATTTCAAACAGGAGTTGTCTGAGTGGCCTATGTAACTGAGAACATTATAGTCCTATTTGGATGGCATTCAGCTAAATGTATTAACTACTCGTCAGTAACTTTGTTTACTCTCGTTAGTAACATACAAATGTTGGTCACACGTGACAGTCGCATGTTGATGTGACGTGCGTTGTTGAATTACGTGTTCAGTTTCGGGCCAATGATTTGGCTGTGTTAGGTTTTAGTTTTTTTAAAGGAATGGTCGATGCTGTTCAGTCAGCCGGAATTCACGACGGCTTTTATTGAAGCACACTTCATTCTTCATTATCAGTGTTTTCCATCTTGATACCGACTAGACTGTACGGGTTGTCAACATGTCGGAACGTTTGTTATTTATCATGCTAACAGATTAATCTATTTACTCACTTGAAATGTCTCAAGGGCTTATAAGAATGAATGAAGGCTCACTGTTTGAATGGATAATCTTCATTGAGTTCTTGTGTACTTGTCCGTGCGGCCAAATGCTAAGCATGTTTGTGTGCATCGTGCATTGTGAAGTAACACTTAAACCTTGTAAGTTTGCAATTGTGCTGTGGAGACATTTGGTGAGTATCAGAAACTACAGCTTCTTCCTATTTGATAAAGGAAATTTTGTTTTAGACTTTGCCCAGATCAGACGTGGTCGCAGGTTTCAGAAGCATCTTTCTTCTAACACACGTTTTATCGGTAATGTTTCTTTTGACTCTTATGGTAAGTATAGGTGTATTATTTTATAAATTATAAGTAAGAAAAAAAGGGGTTTGAGCGTAGCTAAAGACAAAACCAACAAATACCTGAGAACGGGGAACTGTCTTTGTGTGTTTGTGCTAACCAACGTTCATGTGTGCGTTTAAGTAAGAGGACATGAAATTACTTTCGACCCTTCTACCGGTTTTATCTACCTCCAGTTCTAACCGTATGCTGCTGTTACAACACCCGATAGTCTCAAGAGGTTACATTATGTCTCCCCTGATAAAATTGGTCGATAAGTCAAGTTTCAGTCACGGTTTCTATTATAACCTTAGAGGAAAATTTTTACAAGTAAACAGTGTTCGGAAATATGGACATATGAAAGCTCAGCGTCATTCAGTTTCATTTGCAACATTCACATTTTACTAAAAATTTTGACTATTCCATCACAATACCGGGCTTGAATCTGGATAGCGTAAACACTACTTAGGCCAATTCACTGTGCTTGTGGGGTGACCACTTCACAATAGGTCTAATCAAGCTGTCGCATTTAATAACTCAGTTGCAACTGCGTGTGAGTTCTCAGGCTGCTTGGGTGGATGAGAAAACTACCTTTATCACAATATTGTCCATATTTTGCTTTTGTACGAGCGGACATAGAGTTGGATCTCTGTAAATGAAGTCGCCCAGCTTAAAAGAACACCGGAATATGAAATTCAATTCCGTGTTGCTCAGCAGTAGGAGTTAACGTAATACCGCAAACCCTACTACCTGGGGACATTCGTCGGGGCGGTACAATGTGTAGATGTAGTCCTCATGGGGTGTCGCAAACTCTCACCCAGTTTTAGAAACAGTACACATAGGGTTTGTTGTAGAAGTTCAAATATCCAACGAAAACCAGCTTAGAACTATTTCTGTCTAATATCAACAACAAGTTTGCAACCCTTTCTCTTGCAGTGAATTGCCCACGTCAGGAAGTCCTTTCTGATTTAACCTTGAAAATGTAGCTACACATACCTTCATTTATTGATACATGTTGAGGCTTACTGTGTGCCAATCCTTCCCATTTAACGTTCAGTTCGTTTCATTCGTTGCGAATATGGGAATATCATGCGTAATGGTACATTTACATTTTGCCGGCAGATTCCCCAATCTATGAGCCATGCTTATCCATCACCGTCGTGGACCTTTACACTACTGACAAACATCCAGTTCTACAGATGCAACTTGGAGATAAAGTTAATCTCTTTTGGCCTGCACACACACCAGTATACTCAGACATCAGACAGTATACTTATATATGAGTGGCTTTTTATGAACTGTCTTGGTTTTATGTATTGCCACGGATAAGCCAGTCTTATCTCATGTGTTCTTTGCGGTTCCGTTCTGGCGAATCAAACAATTCTTCATCAGCAACAAACATTCTTGTACATAGTGCAGCTGTTCGCTCTGAATGCAGGGGATAGCAGCTAGTCTGTCGCTTTTGTCATGATAGACACGCAAAACTAATGTGTGAAACAGTTTTACTGGCATGATGGTGCAACTGCAGTGTCACAGTAGTGGCAGACAAGAACGGAAATACAGCTTATCAATTAGACGCACACGTTTCACCACCAAATGGGGTGACTTCATCAGAACGTAAGAGTTCCAGCCCATCGCTTAGACCTTTACGCTAAAACCATTCACCACGTTAGTATTAACTAGCTGTTTTGAACATTCAGTAGTGTGCTGTGCAAAGGAGTGAAAACACTGGGATACATAGTTCATCTGGAATATAAGGACCACGCCGCAAATCAAAAACGGACATTCATGACCAAAAGGCTCACTACATGGCTTATGCGATCATACACCGAAAACTCCGCCAAAGGCACAGTAGTACAACGAGCCACAATGCTGACAGGAAGGTTGGCCACAATGGAGTATATACGAAATTTTATCACTAATCAAACTTAAACGAGTTTTCAATATATTCGAGAAACACTGAGCTTGTCTTGTGATATGCCGCATTGCCTTAAAATTGACGAATCTACCTGGTGTACTTATTGGCAGAATGACTAGAAGAGTCCAACGGTAGCATTTTCATTAGGCTTCTTTATTGCCGTTATTTGCAGTTAACTCAGATTTATAAACAGCATCTTTTATCTTAATGGTAACTGTATGGGTTTTTATCGGTGTGCTTGTTTTGTATCTCGAAGTGGAGTTGCATGAAGACTAGTTTATAAGTGAGGTAACTGACAGAAAGCTTGAAAGCATACTTTGCGAATACCAAACTGGCCGTTAACAAAGGATTTTGCTACCAGACAATGCGCAATATACACTAAATGACAGCTAATGCAGACGTGGTTGATTTTCATACAAAAGTAACACAAATATGCCACTAACTCATTCACTGTGGTTTCCTTCTTCTGTGCATCTCTTAAATAACCTATTTATCTCACATAGGCCCGTCGTTTCACCTAGTACATCACCCTTTGAGTGTCGAGGTTTCACGTGTTCCCATCGCTTCTGTATATCTGCCCAGAATTTAACCACGGCCATTTGCCAGTCCGTTTGACAAATGTTTCAACGTTCGTTGTTTTTCTCTCTAATTTACTCAGTAACCAGTCTGCACCATATTCGCTGACTATAATACATTCTTCAGTCTGCACGGCCGTTTATTTCTTAGACGTTCCGATCACAAAATTATCAGTTTTTATTCAAACACTCTCCTTTGTTTCTCTGTTTCAATACTACCCTCCCTTATTCAGCTGCCTCCATTTGCACCGTCATCGGTTACCATACAGCCAAACGAGGGTGAAGCAGAAAAGGTGGGCGACACTTTGTTTTCATTACGGGTTGTTTGGTTTGGTAATGAATCACACCAATTTGCACACTCGTTTAAGGTACACAATTAGGAAAGTTTGTGGATGGGTGCACAGTTAATGTTAGACGATTTTTCCTTAGGTAATTGTTTTTAAACTAGTATACGAATGAATATTCTAAGCCGAAGACAACACACATCGTTGGTAGAAAGTGATTGAATGCGAGTTTGTGACTCTCAAAAGATGTTGGCGTCTCGCATGATAAGATTGATTACTGTTAACAAAAACATCAAGGTTACTGGTGTAATCTTTATGTCTTGTGGAACAAATAAGTTTTGGTAGATTAACAGTTTCCTTCAAAAATGACAAAGATGAAAATAACGAAAAAACAAACGAAGCTTGGTTGAAAATGTCGACAGCGGGATAAAAGGAAGTCCTGAGTGACGTATCTAAAAATCATTAGCAATTGATTGCAATATTCGCATTCCTAGAAAATTTTAGGCCAACCCCCATAGAAAAAGAGCACTATATCCCAAATCCGATTTCTTTAGAGCTTGTCAGCATTGCATATCCTTTTTGTGATCTGCGTTTGGACTCCTATCACACTTTTACAGGGCAATCACGTTGAGCAGTACGTCACTGACCTCATAAAAGACATGTTTAAGTTATCGTACGCGAACTTTCAGGTAAACAACCCGTTCTGGGTATTACTGAGACTTTCCGATCTCCTTGAAAAAAAAACATCGTATCGGTCTTGGTAACCCAAAATCGACATCCCCATAGCTAGGACTTTTGTTTAAGTTCGAATCCTGACCTTGGCAATGAAGCTTATTGCTGAAGAGCCCTAGTCAAGCAGAACCTAAAGCCCAGTCCACTTTCCCAAAGCGGTTGTTTAAGAGGTCTTTAGGAGTGAGAGAGATACAAGCGTGACGCTGAACAGTAGTGGATCAGGTGTACATGTAAAAGTGTTGCGAGCTTTTTCATATCAGCTAGTTGATTGGGACCAGTTCCCCGTGTCCTTTCGTCTGTTTTGTGTTACATCCAGCAGTTTCGTTGTGAGTAGTCTACTACTCTCAAGCGATTTCAGGAACAAAATGGCAAGCCCCAACTCCAGAAGGACGACGGATCAAAAGAGACTATCGAAATAGTATGTACGCGCAATGGAAGAAGTGTCAGCAGGACGAATGACAACGTACTGCTACTCACTGTGTTTGAATGCACGTTAGCAGTGAAAATGAGTGTGTGTTCGTGGTCCAGTGTTCAACGTGACACATTTGGGAGTTTGTGCAATAAACGAAATTGCAAGCCAAGCGTCTTTTTGAGGTCAAAACAATCTTAGGTTGTACTCTCGACATTATGGACTTAAGGTGGAGCTCAGCTCCTTCGTAGATGTGTACGTCAGTTTGGTACATAAAAGCCGATTGCACGTAATGCCCCATATTCAATGTTTATTTAAAATGAACTAACTTTTTTGATTGGTCGGTGGACCAGCAACAGAATTGTTAACTGCACACAAACGGATGAGTACACAGTCCACCGAAACCATCGTGGCAAAAGATTTTATAAACAGAACCAACTAAAGCGATCTCTTGAGGGCACGGTGGTTATTTATGGCCGATATACATCAGCAAATGTGCAAGCTGGGGACTCAAAAGCCCAAATGTTATTTATCGCAGGCCTCGGTGTCAGGATGTCAGACTATTTAATCACTCCAACCAACCAATTATATAAATTCTAGCTGTTTTTCTTCACATGTCCACGTTACATTGGCAGTAGTACTGGAAACGTGACATTAGCCTCAGTTTCTGTACCGTTGACCAATGCTCGTGTTAAATAGTAACAAATGTCTAATTGATCCACATGGTCTGAGAAAGTTCTTGCGGCAATTGTGGGACATCAGTGTTAAAAGTGTTTACCAGTTGTCAATAGGTTGTTCTTAAGTTATCTGATCCATTGTTTCAAGTTGATCACTAACGTTTGGTTAGACGTTTTATAGTTTTGTCCTGTAATCAGATTCGGTCAAATCAGGATGGTTGATTACCTTGTGGAGCAGAAGTTTAGGCCCGTTTTGTGGTCACCCATCAAGCTCCCGGAATACATACAGTGACATATTTACACATTGATAACATCACATTGTTTGATGACGAAACGTTTACAATCTATTTACAAAGCTCAGCGGCCAAATGGATACCAAATCATAAACATCAACTGCCAATTCCATCAAGCTGTACCCCCATGCATCACCCGAAATGTTACTGAACTTTTATACACACTAACTTTGACGAATGTGATTGATTTGACCCAGATTTACCTCACACATCTAACGAAACTGGGTTATTACATGTGTAGTTTGGAGTGGTTGCGGTCTCAAGGGCTGAACCCTGTAATAACATTCCTTAATGAATCCAATTCAAAACGATTATTTTGGTACCGTTAGCATGGGTGGTACCTGTCCAGTCAGTGGCTATATGGATAGGAGGGCATTGGTTAGTGACATGCAAATAAACATTTCGAATCTCAATTTCGCTTTCTTAGCATGAAGACACTTTACAAGTTCAAAATCAGTTTATCCCAGTTTTCGCAAACGAAATGCTATATAGCTGGTTTCAAGTTGATTTTCACATAAGCACCTTGCATAATGAGGAATCGAGTATTTAGCCTTAAAACAAGTGACAAGGTGGCAGTCTAGATTCTGTAATGGTTCGATAGGTCCGGTGGGTTTGTTGCAGTTCAAAAAATTCTTGACTTCCGGAGAAGATATTGCTAGTAGGTGATTGATGGCCAGAACCCTTTCCCAGGAACACTACGAGCTAACACTGAAGAACTATATGATGTGTGTCATTAAGATGAGGTAGCCGAATAAGATATCGGTTAGAAATTTTTTGCAAAAGGCTGCATCAGGCTAAACGTAACGAGTTAGAACGTGGATGAATAAACTGATTTGGAAGGAAAGTAGTGGGAAAATAACTGTGGCTCGTGGCAGCTGCAGCTCAAGAAAACCAAACTCCAAACTGAACTTGGCAACAGTCCAGTGATTGACTAGACATATACGCCATCTACTCGGGGAATAACAGCAGGGAGCACTACGAGAAAAGGTAACGAAAAGAACCCGTGAAGGAAATGATGGACTAGCATTGTCGTACATGAAACATTGTGTTCTTTTTATCCAATTCATCAAGTCGACAAAAAGACATGCATTGCCAGATGTATCTATTTCGTCTGTCCGTCCAATACACAAAACATTCAGTTTTACTGGTTTATGCATGGCGACAAAACAGTAAAGAGAACGAAAGTTACATGGGTCCACTCATGGCGGGGTGAGTGGTTTCTATGCCAAGGTAACGAAATTAGTTACGTCGGCAACATCTGCTACCAGAGGGCCGACCCATGGCACGAAATTAACAAAGCCTTAGAGAACGCCAACATCTTAAAGCTGCAACTGTGTAATAGGAACATAAACTAAAGGGGTTGGTTAACCACGTGACCTGTTGAGACCAAGTTATCTTTGACGATGTTAATCCAGTGTCACTCAGTGGTTCTCTGGTAGCAGAAGTTGCTGATGCAGTCAGTCTGGTTGCTTTGGCACTGGAACCCTTTATCCCAGTCGGAATGAACCCATTTGACGTTCGTTCGTTTCACTGTTTTGTCACCGAGTGCTAAACCTACACAACTGAAGATTTCATGTAACGAATTGGTGAGAATGAACGAAATGTTCCCATCTGGCAACGTACATCTTCTTGCCGTCTCGCTGTACTCTCATACCCCTAAGGCAGTTTTAGTTGATTATAAGTGTCGGTGAAGCCATAATTTCCATGCGCAGTTTATACGGTTGCTCTCAGGTTGTATTACATCCTGTACCTCTAAATTAACCTTTAAACTCTTCTGTATGCCAGCGTTATGAGCTCTCCGATAAGAAAGGTTAATTTCCGAGAACCACGTGGAGAACGGGAAGCGTAAAAGTTAGACTTTTAATCCCGCACCACTAAAACTTATATTTCCCCATTAATAAACGTGTCAACGCAGGCGAACTACATGCATATATATATATATATGCGTATGCCTTTTAGGCAAGCCGTATAACAATGCGGTATAAAAATGGCGTGCCGGAGTCAGTTGATTTCAAATACTTGTAATGTTTCTTACTAACGTTCCTATGCCTCAACATTGTTTGCAGTTTACGACAAACCGGTCTGTCCATTAAATGATTCGTGTCTGCTTTGAAATTCGGTTGAAACTTTAGATGGTCTGCAAACACACTAATCACCTTCTCCATATGGTCACCTTTATTCACAGTAATCGCCTCGGGGTCTTTGTCTGATGTGGGGATAAATAGTTTTGCAACTTTTTGCTCCCTTCAGGGAATGGATGTAATCTCTAAACAGTAATAACTCAGGTAAAATTTCTCGTCTGTTATTCCAACCAGACAACAGGTGAGGATGCTGTTACTAGAACTAAGTTTGAGAATCCCACGGTGGACGCGAAATTTTAAAACATACGTAAGCAGTTTTGTGATCTATGATCTACGTTCACTGACAGTTATGTTCAAATGAAACCTAAACATGTTAGTATTGTCCACTATTATTTCTGTACTCCTACTTAACATCGATCGTTGCCGATAGGGGAGTACACTCGGTCCCTGAAAGACTGAAGCAGCTGTAAAGACATTGTCTGATTGAGTGAGGGTTTTGTGGCGATTATTATAAATAAACTAGACTATATTGAGAAAATGATCATTGTGCTCGCAGACCATTTAAATTTTCGACTAAATTTTAAAGCACACACCAATCAACTTTTGGAGGAACATGTAGTCCGTGAATTGCAAGCAATGAAAGTATTGATGGAAATCAATTAATCTATTCCGACAGATGGACCGATCTACATGCTAAAGTCAGTCTAGATATGGTAGGCTTCAACGTCTACTCTAATTATGATACAGGAAACATAACCCTAACAATAATATATCCTAGAGTTTAGTTTCTCCCTTGAATATACACTGTACCAGACGAGAATGTTTGCATTGCAGTGAGGTGTAAACAGGTGATTTCACCTAAAGCTCACTGGATGCCTAAAACGGTCAGCCTTTAACCTGGCAACCTGCTGTTCGTAAATAAAACTGAAGATTTAATACTTTTCATTGTCAAGCACATCAATCTTTTTCGATAAGGGAGATTCAATTCACATAGAAGACTGTTAGTCGTTGACTTATTTTAGAGGACAAAAACTCTTGAGAAGAAGAGTAAGTGTGAAAATCCAAATACTTTAGCCGTCCCTGACATTTTTGTGACGCGGCAAATGGTTGACTGCTTTGTTCATACAATTAGGTTACTGTCGTCAAGATGTTGGCCACTTAAGCTCTTTCTTATTTGTCCGATTTGGTTATCTCATCGGATTTAACCGAAGTCGTTAACCTAATTGGTCAGTCACATCAATCACTGCTTCTTGGCTTATTGTTACACGAAACGATAGTTCAGTACCGTGAACAGCAAAATAGAGACTAATCGAAACTGTTTACATTGTGCTATCCATAGTGACTTGGGACTGTTATAACCCAGGTTGACATCAGATGTCTTTTAAATCAGTCAGAAAACAAAAAAACTCGTGGACGACACCAACACGTTGGTCAGCATAGCTACATATATACTGCTCTAAGTTTATGTAGCAACAGCAATTCATTCACTTAAGTAGGATGTGTATATTTTTACAAAAATTTTTCCAACGCTATTTTACTACAATATGTTTTGTGCATATTATAAAATCCGACACTCTTTGGTATGTAGTCCGCTTATCCGAAGGTCCGAACGGTAGAGACCAGGAAACATTTGCGCTTCAGCTTACATGGACTATTTGAATCACTGAACAGAATAACCAGGTGTTCGATTAATTGCCCTCTATTCTGCAATATAGGAATATTTTTCGGAATTGTAGCTTGTTTTACACCTCTCCAGTGTGGATGGACACAGTCCACCTCTGGTTATCGGTTTACGTTGGCCATATCATTGTGAGTTTACCCTAAAACGAACACTGCGAGCTCCGTTTGAGTCGAAAAGTGTTTTAAAAGCACAATCTGTTGGAACATGCTTCAGACGATTGAAGCTTCACTTTTGAATAATCCGTAAATTGGTTTGTTGGTAACGTTTTACTTTTTCAGACCAGATGAACCAGTTACAGATTTGTGGCTTTCAGGACAGGCTAGATGTAAGGAGCTAAACTAAACCGAATGTAACGGTCCACGGGTTCAGTGTAAACAGAGAGAAGTCAGTACTGGGTTCGAATCGCTAATTACAGCAGATTGGAGACACGTGAACCGTTAGAGGGAAGTGAAATTGATAAGATCGGTCAATTAATCAATCGTTTTTAAAGAAAACTGATAGGGAACTACAATCTTAATGTTTCGAGATTGTCGCCTTATTCACTCATCAGTTCAAGTAAGTTCATTTGATTTAAAACCGGTCCTCATGTGCCAGACAGTTTAGCCCCGTCAACTCCACTTACGGCGCATTCGCCGTTTACAATTCTCATGGCCTTTGCAACAAAACGCTCCTGTGTAATTCTAAATTCTTCTGTAATTACTTCAATATTTTCTACAGCAGTTTCATCACCTGTGTTTAACGTGTGAACAGCAGTTGCAGAATTCCTGATCATTACCTGATAGTTCAGTTGATTCATTGGTGTTTGTCTGATGCGTGTTCGGTGCTTAGTTACTCTAAGCTATCGTACCGTCTGACCTACATACATCTACGGACGACCAAAGCATTTTATTCTATGGACACAGCTAACACTTCTCTCAGCAGGTGCACCAATGTCGTCCCCCCCCACGAAGAAACCATCCTGTTGTTTACTCCGTCCAACACTCTACGAATAGAAACGCGTAGCAAACAAGCTCGTTTCGGTGTTTCATCATCAAGCTAAATACAACACATTTATATGGGTTCGATGGGGGTGGTAAATAAC
>LUCH01000117.1:207321-222331 GCA_013368495.1 Paragonimus heterotremus | reverse complement strand
AATTTACAACTGCGTGACGTAATTGCATGACTAATTGCCCTTGATTTTGCTGGCTTGACAACCATGATGATATAAAATGTTACGTAATCGGCCCGATGATGAATAACCGAAAACAGAGTGTCCACCAAAACACCTTTTCAGTACCGATTGTTCACAAGTTTTCTGCATATGTTTTAAAACTACTCAAGTAGCTGGGGAGAAGAACAGTAGAAAACATATTTCGTTAGAATGCGATAGACCGGCAGAGATTGGTTGACGCTACTCTCTACCGGACAGAAATATGGTCGATAGAAAATAGTGAATCAAACACCGTTTTAAACAATTTTTCTTATTTTTGTTCCAATGCAATAAAAACAGAGTTTTGCTCACTACCACCGGTGTTTGTCTGTGGATTACGTGTTAGTAAAAGACTGACTGTTCTGTTGAAACCGGTGTAGGACAGGCTGTCTGTTATATTGAAACAAACGTACAGCATGTTATTTGTCAAGTCAAACCAATGACCCACTTTGTGAAATTTAACACCTAAATGTCTGCCATCTCAAATTTTTACGTTTTTAACAAATGTGGGACAATTAACTGGATAAATTTAGGTTGTTTCGTGGTAAAAATAGTTAAATTGTTCATGGACAATTAAGATGACAGCCACAGTCAGTAGTAGTCAAAAACTGTCGGTCCAGTTTTCTAGTGAATTCACCTAAAAGCTACTTAGTTTGTGGAAAAATCAAGCTAGCTGAGGGAGGGTAGAGGTAGACTGGAATGTAATGTGTGCGAACAAGTGCTTTCATCTGAGTCTATAGCTCAGAATGCAGACACACATTAGGAGGTACATATTAAGAGGGTGAACTGTCACACAAAACTTTAGGTTCATATTGCAAAATTGATGGGAACATTAAAGTATACAACTATAACATGAAACATATGTTTGGGATCTAGCAGAGGGTATGAACGGCTTTGCCAAGTGGCTGAGTTGGACGAGAGGTAAACGGAACATCATGTATGGAGCACACATGGGATGAGAGGTTGACCGGAATGGTTAGCTGAAGACTGGAAAATGTCTTTTTACTGGAGACATTATTAGTATATAGCAACCGCGTCTTCACATTGTCCAACCCAACCTATAACTAGTTAACAGGAAGCGGACGGCATGAAAGGCGGTGGGCTATATAAAGGGGTTATCAAGAAGGTATGTTTCTTAAGTGAAAACGCAAGTTAATACATGCGAGTCTATTATGATGCATCCTACGAGACATTGACCAACATGGTAGTCTAAACTAACTCTCCATTAAGGATTATGACGGAAATAAATTGAGGATGCCTGATGCACAGTTTTATAAAACTGTAGAGGACAAGAACAGAGAGAGCATGCTGCCCGGGGAAACAACAAAGTTAGCTTTAAGTGAAGATGAAGCTTGACAGCTAAAAAAAATGAAAAATTGAGTCCTGAGCCATCAATAGTTAAGAGTTGGTTACCGGACTAATTGGTAAGCCGATTGAAGATTTCTCCACTATAACTGCCAAACGCTTACTCAGAGTCTAAGAAGCATGCACACTCAGTTCCGTATTTTTATCTGAGGAATGACAATAGGATGAATTGCACCACTTTATCCTATTATGTCCGGATATTAATTTCAAGCTTCATGATACCATTGTTCCATAAAATGATATCAGTTTGAAACATCCAAAGGTCTTCTCTGGGATTGCTTCAACAGAATATCCGGTGTCATCTAAACGAAATAGTTCACGCTAGCTGGGTAAGGTAGAGAGTGGAAACGGATATGTTCCAGTAAAGCCTTTCCATTTTTCCGGCTATTGCCAATGGTTACAGTTTAAATAACTCGGGTTGATGGTTCGGTGTATTATAACCCAAGTTTCGCTACCGTTTAAAATGCACTGTCTTGTTGAATGAACTGGCAACCCATCACATTCTGACCACGGCTTTAATGCCGTCAGTGTATCAATCTTAGGCTGTGCCTTCGGGTAGACCGAACGCGGTCAGAGGACATCGCAGATTAGTGAAATTCCACCGAATTTTCCCAAATTAAGCTTGTCGAGACGGGCGCCGAGTACGGTCCATGTAATCAACAGATCTTATTGGACATGGTTTTTCCCCGGTCTTCAATTTCAGTGACGCTACAGTCTAAGCAGTGGATAACGGATTTGGTTAAATAACGTTTTCAGCACCCATCGTGGTCTGGTTAGGTTTTCCCAACACATATAGTGTAAATACTTTTTAAATTCATTACATCCCTAGGAAACACATCTCACTGTGTCTTGTCACCCAACAATCCGATCGAAATATAAGTGAAAACAAGAAATTGTGGTCAATATTTATGGAATTGGTTAAATGAAGTTAGCGGATAGAATGAAAAATCAGAATTAAGACGACTTAAGTAGTTTTTATGAGTTCTTTCAAAATCCCAGTCCAGGTCAGAATTTCTTCGCGTTTTAGTTGTCAGTCAAAAAAACAATTATTATCGAATGAACAACGAGTTCTGCTCAGTGGTTTGCATTTTCTCCGATACATAAAAATAAAATCTAAGAATTACGCAGCCGGCTTATTTTCAGAGGGGGGAGGTAAACTTTTTGTATTTTTTTGCGCATTGTCGACATGTTTTATGAAAGACCCATAATCTATTTGAATTTGGTTCAGCACCGATTTTTAGTTCAGGCGATACTTAAGTTCAAGAGTACTGACTGACCTTTTGTTGCTTGTTTTCAGCTCTGTGGAGTCACCTATGAGCTTTGTACCTACATCGGAAAACGACTGAACGAGAATTCGTTAATCAGGTGAGCTGTTTCCGTTGTTGTGTGCGAGGTAACGCGGAAATTTTTTCGAATGTGTAACACTAATCCTTTTCACGGCTCGTTCATTGTGCATTCATATACGCACGCATACAATTCAGTTATAGCAGACGTTGACTAATCAGTGTACATCTGTACTAAGGTCTTCGATCTGCTTAAAGATACCCTATTCGGGACATCATTTACTAACTACGCCAGCCAAACTATTTGCATAAACCTTCTGTAGACCGGTAAATAGGCTGTTATACTGAAATTATTGTACCTTGGTGATAGTGGGATTTGTTTCCCTGTGTACCTGACCAATCAGTTCACGTAACTCGAGGCGGTCACCGTTTATGCGATTTCAAGCTCGTGTTTAGGGATCTGGGAGTCCGAATGGCCAATAAGATACTGCACACCCGCAATGACAAACTCATCCCGAAGTAAGCACGAGCACAACATGAGGTTATTAGGACAGAGTTACAAACAAAGACAAAGATATGGCCTTCTGTACTGCCGGAAACCCGGATAACACGGGACGCAGATTGACCGCCCTTACAGCTTTCCTTGTATAACTCATGAGCACAAGCAATCGATCTATATATCTTGTCTAGACGCTATCACTCAAACGCATCTGCCATTCCCTCGAAGTTCACACTGGGATCCCACTGTTAATACAGCTGTTTGATCAGTAGGCGACTGTTCGAAATGGGTAGGCAAAAATAGCGAAGATAATTTACTCCAGTATTAACGGTTCATTTCGTTCCTGCCGGTTTGCGTCCCAGCATGTAGTTGCGTACACGGTCAGGTTACATGAAACGCTTTACTGCCAAGAATCATATGATTTGTATTTTCTGGTTTGAACACCGAAACTCTCCGCTGAGGACGGTGTTTCTATTGCTTTCGAATGACAAAAACAGATTTGTATCCGTATACTATGTTGCTTACTTCCAGACCGGTATTCCACCCTGACCAACCTTCGTTTTAGTGGAAGTCTTTGTGTCGAGCCTAAATTCGTAGCATTTCAACCGGTAGCCGTCATGTCATGAGCTGATTTATTGTGCGCTGGACCAAAAATTCCAGTAAACTTTGAACCTAATATGTAAAATTTGGACATTTTCGCGCAATATCTTGGCACAACCCTCAAATAAGTTACAATTCGCTCGTGTCTCTAGCCTAGTGACCAGCTAAGATTATGGTAATGTTGTCTTGGAAAGCAACACGTTGCACACAGGTTGTTGATTAATCTTTCAACTGTAAGTTATCAAAAACGTCATATGAATACTTTAAGCTGCGTGATAGTTTAGACGGGACCTGAAATCGAATGAATAAACTAACCTAAAAGGGGCTAGAACAAAAGAACGAACGTTACAAAGAACCTCCTTTAAACGAATACAATCACCAAATTTCAAAGTGACCTGCTTACGGAGATAATAGGCGAGGTGTAGGTTTTGATTTATAACATATTCAAAGATTCCACCGTCGAATGTTGAATCATCTTAAAATAGTTTGAGTTGCCTAGGCAATTAAACATCCAACTTGAGGAGACTAATAAAAACATGTGTGACAAAAACAATTCGAATTTTGAGGGCAACTGGTTTTGAGGAATTTCTGTTTTGATATTGCCTATCTGTTTAAATCTCCTGCTAAGTCATGCGCAAATGTGCCACTTCTGTGTTTGTCTGCTGTGGCCACAGGGTTTGGGCAGAACTTAACCATCACATTCCGACGGAAAAATAAATAACTGGACAAGTTGATAACAAAACGTGGTTGGACTATTTCGCAGGTTAAATTCACTACCAAGTTGGTTTCCATTTCAACTTGTAAAGGCAACTGATTCCTTTAAGCCCTGCTGAATTACTGCATCAGGAGACTGTTTCCAGCCGATACACTGTAAATCTATACCAAGATCAGAAGTTATTACTACTTTTTTCTGTGTAAAGTCAATGAATGCGTATTTATTATTTTGCTGTAACAGTGTTTTCCTGAGTGGCCTGACCTTGAAACTCAAACCAGTGTGATGACCTCTTATCTTATGGACTCTAAATACCAGGTCGGTGTGGAGACTATTTTTTGTACTACTCACAAGGTGCTATCAAGTTAACCAAAATCAGTGAAACAGGACGTGTTGATCGAGTCAAACTGCACATTATTATATAAGCAACAGAAATTGAAGTCCTGTGTGGTTTACGCTGGCACCACAACGAACGGATCCAACTGGTAAAAATATTGGTCATGCAAATTGTGGAAATGCAGTGACGCGATACGCACGCAAAACACTCCTCATCGATTGTCCTTCCAGTGGTCAAGCATTTTGATTTTAACGCCTGAGATCACTCACTTTCTTGAGTTTGCTTACTGTCACTCGTAAAGATGCACCTGTCAACCTTTTTGATTGTACTAATGTCAAGATCCAGCGAGATTGTTCGCTGCATGATTCGTAAAATTTGGTTAGTTTTGTTAGTGGAAGAATGCATGATTAATGCATGAAAAACGGGTATCTTAAAACTGAGTTTCGTTCAAAAATGTATGAGAATTACTTGGTAAGTCGTTTGTAATGTATTGAGCCGTTTTCGTCACCTCTCTTTTAGGGTGAATGTTGATCTGCTGTTTTCATGGTTGATCCTCTACTCAGTTGACATACACCACAACCACAGATGGAGCTGACAGAAGTTCTGCAGCTAATGTAGCAGTTAGATAAAGTAAACCCTGTACGTTACGGTGAGCTCAGCAACCGATACTCCATGGTACGTTAAGTACATATCTCACTTATCATCATGACACAATCATTAATCGTAGATTCGATCCTTAGGCCTGTGTGACGTTGATGGGATTTATCTGAGTCCAACCGTCTGTTCAACGCTTCGCTTGTGGCCACCTGAACAGGCCATTTGTAGCCTTTATTTCCTTGAATTGTCCGGATAGAAATAAAAAGTTTTACTGCTATTTGCATCATCGAGTTGTCATCTGTGAGGAACTCATGGTTCCAGCTTGAAAATACTATCTTACTTGTAGACTACGATATAGTATTTCACTATAACCTACTTGGGATTGTGAGTTGAACTACTTAGTGGGTGAAAATGTGCTTTCAGACATCTAACTAGATATAACTCAGTGCATAATGATGAAGCCATTCGTTGCTTTCAAGTGAAGCAACTTTTATTTAAGTAACAGAAAAGATTGTGATGAGTTGAGAATCATTGCAGTATTGTGTTGATACTGTCCTTGAAGCCAAGTAATAGAAAATTGCCACAGTTTAAGTTGACTGGAATGAAAACCAGAAGGAACGATTCAAACAGAGCCGTCCCACTGGGCTATCTATCAGTTTGTATTTCTGTCCACCTCTATTTGAGTAAGACCAAATTATGAAATGAAAGTTTGTTACACATCACCTAATTCAGCTTCACTGCAATCTAATTAGAACAAACCAACTCATACGCCAACATGTTTGAGATACTGTCAGTTCTAGTTAGGATTTCAATTAATTACCGGCCTCCGCGTATCATGTGACAAACGCAATTATATTGGCGGTAGACAGGCACAGGTGTGCTTATATGAATGCGCAACAGAGATGAAAGAACAAATATTTGTCCCGTAAATTCCGATCAATAACCCCGGGGTAAATAGTTCCACTTGTTCCCCATTCCTGTAGGAACAACGCATAATGACTGCTTGCAGGTTTCGCATCCTATTGGGACATTTCGTAACATCAGCCATGATGACTCCACAGTGAGTTGTATCAAACCCTATGGTTTGAAAATTCAACATGGATCATTATAAGGAGAGCGTGCGTATACTGTCACTTTACTGAAGTAATTGGGTGTGCGGTCGCTAGTAAGGACACCTTGGGGAATCATCTAAATATATCTGGCTAAAGAAGTCAAAAAGTCCGTCGTATTTTTCGACACACTGACGGCCAATGTTTGAAACAAAATGCTTTCAGCTCCATAACTCATCTAAGGTTTGAAGTCCTGTAACTGTCCTTATCCTCATCTTCATCTAACCGTTTGTTATACTTTCCAAGAAAGACTGAGTAATCCAGTGTAACAAAAATAGACTTTAATGTTTGTGTTAATGGTGCTAAAGATGCGTAGGAAATTTTTCATTTTACAAATCTGTGCGACTTTCAGGTAACGTTGTGTAATTTTGTGTTAGGTTACAAGAAAAGTTAAAGCCCAACCCTACCTATATTGGCACCGAGACCTTCTCATTTGATCATGTTTATACAAATAATAACACATCCAATAACCCAAGTGAGATTTTGTTGCCGTCGAACGGGTTGAATTAAAAATACACAAAACGGTAGCTCGAGTCCAGAGTAAGCTTCGATGAAATACGACCAGAAGATCACCAGCTATGGATGCAGGTCTAGCACTAGTTTATTTAGGATCACAAACGATGTTGTAGGTGATGCCGTGTGAATTGATTGAACAGAAATTGTGGTGTAGACAGGTAGTAATCCCATTGAGGCCTACTGGTGTCTGAGTTACATAGAGTTTTTCTACCTGATATTTGTCGAATTACTGATATGAAAATAACCATGACATTTTTGTATAGCTAATGTCCTGTAGTTCCAACTAATAGACACTTGACTGTGGTATGTTGTTCCATGTAGACTGAAATCCTGGATTCTGTAATCACCACAGATTTATAGGTTTGATCTCTAACAGTTATTAGTGATCGACAAACTGGCCAAACCTGACTGGTGAACTTGATAACGCAGCTTGTTAGTGTGATCACTAGCATATCTACTTTCTGCTTGAATCTACACACTACTGTGTGTCGCATGCGCTTCACATCGGCGATCAGCAATCTTATCTACCACGTTGATCTTTGTGACCTTTTGTAACTTTTGGCAGATGATTCTACCGCATTTCGGTGTAATCATGGGTTAAAAAGATAGCTTATGGAAATAGGTTAAAACTCAGTGAAATTAAACTGCATTTTTGGAAGATCCCGAATATTGGCAAAAAGGGAACAAGCATAACGTGCTACAATCGGTCCAACAGACTGACTTATATTTATGTCTGGCTATTCATGAAAAGCTATTCATTGGATTTATTGACTACCTTTCTCCGTTTGGGGAAATTTCCTCATTAGCAATAACAATACCTATGGTCTGCCATTTGTAAATTCCAAAAATTGATGGAACTCAGCACGTATTCGCTGGTCACCACATACGACATGGCCTCTGGTAAAGCGAATATCAGCACTTTGTTTGAGCTTGGATCTACACTACTATCGAATTCCAGTCTGGATAGAACTCAAGTGTAAGACACGTTTTTGTTAAGAACGAGTTGCATATATCTCTTGCTGAATCTGAGATGCTTGAGCGAATAAACAAAATTGTAAACAGCTGAATCTCCTGGAAATCCTCGGCGAAATTGAGCTGTATACTATGTAAAACACCCAGCAAATTGCAAAACTAATCGGTGGGTCACCAGGTTTACCAAGCCTTTGAAATCGTCCAATAAATTATATACTGATTTATAAAGTCTTCCAAAAATTCCTCTAGAACATTTTTGTAGCCGATTTCTCCAAAACACCGCAAAAAGACCGCGGTAGACAGTCCGTGTAACATCATTTCATCCTGCTAGGCTAAGAACAACTGAGGAGGGAAAGTACCGGTTATTTTAGCTATGAAACTCCATAGAACACCGTTGTCCTGCTGTTCGCCATTTTGTTATCCAAAGGGTAACCGAGTACACATATGAAATTTCTGAGCTTCCGGCGAGGCTTCGTAGCTCAGCTAATAGTACATTCGTCGCTTTTGGGCACGTTGTTTCTGTCGCTGGTTCGAATCCAGCAGAAGACCGGATTTTTCGCAATTAAGTCTCTTCTAAGTTATCAGATCAGTAAACCACTTATCAACAATACATAGGATGTCGTTCACACTTTAGCGTCGTTATTCCTACAAAAATGTGGCAGGAAAAATTGTTTCACTGTCTTGCTGACTACTCTCTAACTTACACATTTAGTAACCACCAGACATGAATATGACCAACAGTAGTTTTGGGTTTTCAGGTTCATTGTTTGCCCGTCGGTAAAGAGCACGTGCGCCTTTATGTGGTCTTCTGAGGGCATTTATTTCGGGCCAATACATTTTTCAAGTTCATACTCCAATGATAAATGGTCGGTTACATACACTGCCCTGAATATGCAGTCAAATTGGCTTAGTTATTCAATAATGTAGACACAAGATGATTCATGTCATAAGGCCGCAAACTTTTAGGAAGCAACCGCATGCCACTGAAAACATGTTTGAGCTTCACTGTAGATACACGACTTTCTATCTTCTATAAGTCAAGTTTAAATCACAATGTCACAAATTGCAGCTTGTTTTGTATCTCCAAATGATTCCACTCCACACAACACTTCATTTTCGCATCCACTCTATGTTTTTCGTGCCTTTCCACTTGAATGGGCACAAGAGCCACTTGGAGAACGTCTTACTGATCAAGGATGCCGAACAGTCACTATGCTTATCCAAAAGAGGAGCAAGCACGAATGACTCCTATTTTATTGTCTTCAACAAGCACCCGTCTCCTTCTCTATTGGTCACTTCATTTTGGTTACCTATATGGGACTGTTTTGAAACGGACTTACTTAAATTAACATGCTTTTGTATGCGAGATTATCGTGAATTAAAGCGAAACCTGTCCTATCTATCACACGCTTGCTCCGGATAAAATCTTAGGAGTGGAAACTTCGGCACTGAGCGGCTAACAACATTTGCGTTATGACCAGTTGGTAGAATTTAAAACTCTGTCACCAGTAAAGCACAGTCACTAAGCTGTTTCATACGTTTTACGCAGGGAAAGTTTAATAACCCCTCTAACAATGTCGGGTAGTTGCAACGACAAGATGGTACTTTCAATGAGGTTAGACTCCATTGGTGAGTAAACGGTTTTCCACGACCGGGTGGTGATTGATTGGTGCTTACTTCTGTTCGGATTTCTTTTCTGTTTCAGCTACAGCCATATGAACCAGTTTCCACTAAATCCTGTAATGTAGCGCTGAGTGTTCCAGGATAATAATTCCGAATTCAAAACACTCGGAAAGCCCGTCGTAATATGTAATTGAGAGACCCATCAGTTGAGGATACTTCAGTCCAGTAATGGAAGGTTGAAGCATGAAATCTGAATCTCTTGAGAATATGCGGAACTCGTTTTCATTCACGATGCTCACTGTCCACGTTATAGCCGGTATGACGGCAAATCTACTAGAAACCTGAAGAATAACTTGATTATACTCGGCTAGTACAATTTACCAGGCTGATGGCCCGTCCTTACGTACATCCATGATTGGGAACTTTGTCTGATTTGATAGAGCGTTGTACTTAATTGTGTACCCGTAGCCATCACGCTGTCAACGGTTGAACCCGGGTAAAAGGTTGTGAACATAAAACGGCTTTAGATGAAACAAATCTGTTGGTTTGATAAACTGTATTTAATCTATAATATTAATTGTGACCAGTCGTCTCACAAAACATGAATGCCAAAAACGTCCACTAGACCTTAAATTGTCATCCAACACGTGAGATCTATACTCACTGTTGTTTGCTTATAGGTACTAGATTTGGCAACTGAGAGTCTTTTGGTGTTCTTAAGGTCCGCGCAGTTTGAATAATGCTCACCAGCATACTCCTCATATGTAATTAAGTTCGACAGAAAACATAATTTTCGAGGGGACATTTCGCATAACGTTTTCAAACGATATGTTACAATTCCTATGTTTTAAACCATGGAACGAAATGTCTTTGATTAATTCATAAAGGGTTTCAAACTGGAAAGCAACATAATTTCGAGGTTGCTGTCAACAACTTCCATCAGTTTAAAGGTAGCCGTGGACGAGCAATCAATAATGCTTCAGTAGCTCTCAACATCAACTTTAGACCCTTTCGGGCAACCATGCGAAGGGCAGAATTGAAATCGGCTGCTAAATTGGTGATGAGTTAGGACAGTGCATTCGTTGATGGATTGTCAGCATGGCATGCCAACGTAGCAGCAGAGAGTTATGCCTGGTGTATGTGTTCTGTGAACCAATTAATTTTGTTTGTGTAATTATCAACGCAGATGTAGGTGAGTCAAAAAATGGCGAAATTTGAGTCGGATAGAAGATACCTGTTTTGAGTTTGAGCACAAGAATCTCAGTTGTCCCTCTTATTACCGGTAAAATCAAGGCCATAGAGATTTGCACGCTAAATTTATTGAGTGATCTCATTGTATCACTCTGTCGAATAATAGTATTGGTCCGGCGTTCTTTTCGGGTATATCCTTATCACTCTTCGGGCCCGGTGCTTGTCTCTGGTGAAATGTGGCAAGCCCTACATCGATTCCGATACACTCAGAATATGAATTTGAGAATCATTATCCGTCAGTTCTCCCCGTACACCTTGTCTCATTAAACGTCTGTGTGCATAACGTTTCCTTCTTGAGCGATTTTGCACGCAGCTGCGCAGTTTGTTCTGTAATACTTATAGTCGTCTGTAATCGCTAATTGAGTTCACGATTACCATTCGTCAAAGCTTTTGAGAGGTACTACCATGCTTCATCTTAACAATGAGAATGTTTTGTTAACTGCACATCAAACTGTAAATCAATTTCTTGCTGTTTCTACACTTTCTTGAAAGGTGACTATGGTTCAAGCCGTCAGCAAGGTCTTTAACTCATGTCAATCTGGTAGTAACTGTCAAGTCCTTACGTCCATCGTGATCACACACGTTGATAGACAGTTGAGGAGCACAGCCGAGTTACCTCGTTATTTACCCGCTGGATCGATCTAATGGCTGTTACTCAGCCAGCAGTTTGCACAGCACAAATGCACTGGCCATCTGGCCACACATGTTACTGCAATACGTAAGCAAGAACATGTCAAATCATGTGTACACTAAATGAGTGTTCTGAATTCGACAGTGACTGTTTTTCCTAACGACGCACGACATTCTTCAGCCTCCGTATTCAGCCGCTGATTAACTATGAATACTTCGTCAGCTTGTTCATGAAGTAAAATGTTAACCTTTGTCTATTGCTCTGACATACGCAGTCGGCCAACAGATCATTTTATGCTACACGCTATGTGACCGAAACCGTTATTCAACATTGTGAAAGGGCCAGCTTATGATGAGCTGCCTGACCTGTTTGTTTAGGCTATCAATAATGTGAATGTTGCGTTTCTGCTAAAATGTATGCATGATAGCAACAAGCACGATGCGATGAAGCTTTCGGGGTACTAATGCAGTTACCGAGATCTGGACAAGTATCTTTAATGGACTTTTAATCGATCGCTTCGAAAGTGTTGCTGTTACTGTTGTTTGACTGCACAGTCACTTACCCAGTGTTATGTCCACACCGCAATGTCTGTCGACATTGTTTTGATGAACGAGGAGATGTTCTATAATACTACCAGGTTAGATAGTCTACCATTCATACAGTGAAATGTGAAATTTTTTTGCTGAGATCGTTGTAATATTATCGTTGTAATATCGTTGTAATATTAAAAGAATTGCTTCGAGAATAGCGGATGAAACTTTGAGAAAATCACACACCACAGTTATTCAGGGTTTAAAAACCAACCCCTTAAACTTGTGTCACACTTCAGAAGGACAAAATCAACTTACGCGTGAATTTTTCTACAAGATGCAAAATTGGGATTGTCAAAACGCATCTCAACACTAATTACCTAGTCGAGATGACCTATGGCCAGAACTGATTGACAGCCGCAACCAATTAATGAAAAATGGCATTTCACTAATAGCGATAAAATTATTGTGGACTTTTTGAACGTACTTTTCGTTTGTAGTCATCTTTCGAAATATACAGCTTTTTCTGGTAACCAGACAAGTCTATGAACATGAACTTCATGAAATCTGATGATACAGAATGCTCGTTCCATGAAGACGAAATGTGCTTCCGCTTGACTTATCCGAATGTAATTCTGATAAATGTCAAACATCCGCCTCTTATTTTATTGGTACGTGAGAAACATCTATCGTATCTTACAATAAGAATTTCACGGTCATGATGATTAGTTTTTACTTGTAGCGAAGTCCTGAAGGTTCAGACACACTTATTGCCCCATAACCTCTTTAGTTCAGCAGTTTTGATAAGGCAATAATGAAAGTCACTACAGCGCAGCCGTAGGTTTTACAATTCCCGGGTTTTATTTATCTATCAAAGTGTACAAGCTTATGTTGGCAATCCTGCTAATTCGACCAGGTCAGGGGTCACTTATATTCCACTGATGCTTAACGCAGCCAGGACAGAGTTTCCAGTCGTTATGTGTTTATTCAAGAGCATTACATATGCTACATTAATCTATCTTCAGAAACAATAGTGAATTGTGCGTCGATTTTTAGCCGGCTCGGTCTGAAAATATAGATTTACAGCTGCGGCAATGAGACTAACATAGTTTAGACCATTCTGAAGTTCTGAACGAATATGAAGTTTTATATGCGTGAACACATCGTTTACTCTCATTCTCGTGCACTTTGACCACAGTTCGGTTTCAATGGTGATTCGCAAATTCACTCTCGGACCACCTGTCTCACTCAGACCTACACAACCCTGCTGTGAATCCAGTTCAAAAACTCCTTTTTCTGAATGCTCTGGAGCAGTAACCATGACCTTGACGCTGGACAAACCCGTGAGTCGCTGTTGTTTACCTGTTTTTTAGAAAGGATGGAGAACACTATGTACGTCGGTTTGACCTCGTTTCACTTCTTCGCTCGGGCTTTTGTATTTTGGATGCACTATGTTTTCGCAAAAATATAGATCCACTTTAGTGCCGCAGCTCTGAATATTGGTAGACGTTCGGTCCAGACGAATTAGGGCCGCCTGAAGCCAATTTCGAAAGGGCTAGAAGCACGAAACACTTGTGTAGTACTAATGTACCCTTGGAAGTTTATGATGCAAAATAAGATAAACACTGACTGAAAATGAGTACTTAGGGGGCTCATTAATATTTTACGTTTCCAAACGTCTGGAGTGGTAGAATGTTTTAAAATGGCTTTTAAATGATAAGATTATTTTCTTAATTTCAACCTCCAATTACACTGGTTTAATTTGTCCACAGACGATCATCAGCTGAGTGATTTACAGGTTGACAACATCTTAAGGTTATGAATCGTTCTTAGCCAATAGGTGCGTTGTCATCCGTATAATAAACACAATAGGGCGCACTATAGGACTATACGCGCTCAAGCCAACCCCTAAGGCTGCGGTCAGCATATGGTCATCAAAGGGACGTGCGCCTGTACTGACCCAAGCAGATCAGCTTTAGCAGCGGAACTTTTCGCAACTACGACACTAACTATCTGGACAAACAATTCTGATTTGTTGAGTTACACAGTTTTTCATACGGTTAACAATCAGGCAAGGTTTGAACCGGGTGACAAGTTACTGAGTGATCACAGACAGTGGTTCTGTTCGAATGAAGACCACAAATCAAATGTTATGTAAAAGCTAGGCAAAAAAGGTACTGCTTAACCCTAACATAAAAATTCGGTTACATGCCAATAAACAGTTTTAGTGTTCATCGTCTCATCAGCAATAACTAGATCCACTTTCACCAGTATTAACTGTGTCTACTGTCTTAAGTATGATGGCGACGATGGACTAACCATTCTCAAATCTTCTAAAACTTGAATGGTTTTCTCCACCTGCCATCTTCCGTTGGTGTTGAAGAATACCTGTTCAATAAAGCCTCATGTTGCAACAAGAGCAGAATTTTTTCAGTGTCCTACATTACTGTGTCTCTCTAGATCTGTGGACACAATGTTGCACCCAGTCAACTTTCGGATCAGCAATTCGGCTCAGCAATCTGAGCAGTAGGTTTACGCCAGCCTACTATAGTGCAGACCACAAAAGTACCTGTGGGTAAATGAAAATGCAACGAATGTCTTCGATAAAGAGAAGAAGAAACGGTTTTGTCATCTTTTCATGGCTTTCGATATTTACCATTTTCGTTATTAGTTACAACCAAGTATTTTCTTATATTATCTGATATATATTTATATATAACGGCACTTCATGAAGGTCTCCAGTTAAATTTGTAAAATGACAAAAAGTGGTGTAGGGTTATTGTTCGAACAAACTCTGCTGATAGTCCTAGGATGTCGCAAAAGAAAACTACTGAGCTAGTGACCGATTTGAAGTGAGTATCGTTCACTTCATGGCCAGTTTTTAAACGCTCACTACCAGGTTTGATAAACTAACCAGGAAGGTTGATA
>LUCH01000117.1:174860-206950 GCA_013368495.1 Paragonimus heterotremus | reverse complement strand
TGTCTTGTTTTTAGTGGGGCTGTAGTATGACGTTTCTGGAAAGTACAGGCAATGATGAAGCTCACTTGTCTCTATGTGAAGCTTCTCCAATGTAGCTAGTCTCAAATATTCCGTTGTGTTCAGAACCCATTGTGACGTTTTCAGTTGGCATTGTTTGGTATATTTTGAGGCCGACAGATAAACTCGGTTAAATGTTGTGAGACCTAGTTCCCAGTGAAACCAGATAAGAATTCTTCCGTAAAGGATTTACTGTAGCAAAATGTTATTGACTGATCAGGATGGAACTTACATACCAGCCGTATTCATTCAATGCAGACACAGTTGCAACAGCCTTTCTTGAAACTAGCGGTATTGTTGTGCAGCCCAGCCACTCTTTACCGCTTATTTCAATAGCACTTATTTTGCACCAAAATGTGAGAAATATTCAACCTGTCAGTTATCCCATCAACTACTTTGCAAATGTCCTTGCTAAGATGAACGCAGCGATGAACGCTTAAAATTTATAACGTTCAAATGAAGGTTCCACTATCGCACTATGTGGAACTTTTGTAAACAGTCGAGTGCACCACCCACTAACAAAAATGTTGTTCCCACCCACAAACAGACTGTTGAATGCTATCAAATATAAAATTAACCATATTCATTTCTACTTTTCTTCTGTAAGCTCTTTTATCACGATGAGAAAATGAATGTACAAATAACCATTGACAACCGGTCCCGGTTTGCAGTCCGTAAAATACAAGTTTCTGGTGAGTCAGATTTTATTTTATATGAATTGCTTTTAAATTTCTATCGCATGTAATAACATACCTATCAGACTCCTCTGCATATTTATCGGAATGTTTCGTGTGTGGACTACCATGACTGTGATTCAACAACGTTGTCATTCACAAACGCTTTTACTGATCGTATTTAAACTGGCGTTGTGATGTTTGGAAACACATCGTTGTCCAAAGCTTGCCTGCCTAGACAGGCATTAATCTGATTTACGGACGGACACAGAACTGATAATGTGTTAGTTATGATAGCTGATCAGAAGGTTTCTGATTGACTTCTGAAAATTTTCTGTAGTAATCCTTTTGGGGATGAGTACTAGTTCTTATAGATAAGTTACATATTAGAGGAGGCTAAGAACTTTGAGGTACCTCTGTTGGTCGATGCGGAAATAAAGTGCAAGCAGGAGGATTGTTTCAACATGAAGGACGGGTAACAAAAAGATTGTGTGAGAGCGGATGGTAAGTACAATAGAAACTAAACCGATACCAACCTGACATAAATCACTTGTACTGCAACACAAAGCAGATAACAGCTGGTTAGCATCAGTAGTGAGATCGAGAGTAGATTTATTCTGTCGCAATTATGCCAGTGATCAAGTTATCTGAATACTCGGTTCGATGTCCCAAATGTGTGCATCAACTGTGCGCTTGGATCCACAATCGGCTACGCACTTATGGCAGACCCTGGTGAGTTGCTGCAGATTGAATACCTCCGGGCGATAATAGATTGCCTCCTTCCAAAACCTTCGGCTTGCTCCATGAATATCAACTAGAACTCAGTTGTCTTTCGCACATTTGCTGTATACACAGATTCTCGTTTGAGCGCTGGCTGAATTCCGGGTAAATGCTATCGAAGTTGGTATCACATACAGAGATTTCTGGTAGACAAAGTTAAACCAGAAGGAAATCGTCTTATCTGATTCGTAGCGACGTCGTTAGTAAAGTTTCTCAAACACCCAGGAGGTCGGCTTTTTTCATCTTCACATCTATCTGGTTGTCTATAATTTCAACGAATTTAAGTACACTGTAAAAATCTCCTAACCTCCTTGACATTATGGAAATTGCTACCGTTAACAGTGTTGTACCAAGGTATTAAAATGCATGTTACTTTACACAAGCCACGAGAATCTTTAGAAACATTATCATATCATTTGTGCTGTACGCATAATGAACTTATGTTTTATAAACAATAATGTTGATACCTCATAGTTCTTACGCCCGAAGATAACTGGGAAAATACGTGGGTAACCAGAACTCCAACGTATGCCATTTATAATAACAGTGGTCTACATGACTCAAAGTATCCGACCAGTTGTACGTTCTATCACTTAAAACGGTCACGGTGCTGTTACACATTTCGAATCTCGAAAGATGCGCTTAGTGTTAAACTTGGGCCGGGCCCCCAATTGCACGTTGTAGTGTTTTCAGAAAGGGTGTCTATACTGGTAACATCCACATTTGTATAAAGATATATTTAGTTGCTTTTAAGGTTTCTTCTACACTGCAAGACTAATACTGTGGTGACAGAATTAAGGATCGTTGGAAGTTGTCTCGAGCTAACGATACAGCATAGCTAATGTGCTCCTCGTCGATACAATCAACTAACCTTTAATTTAAAGCTGAATAACCACCGAATTGAAAGAATTGCAGCATACACAAAATCTGTCATCTTTATGCCGATAGTTTACTAGAACACAGCTTGCATAATTACACTTAAGTTGCATTCAAGTGCACCTCAACGTTGCCAGTGCCGGTATTAGATTTCGTAGACTGTTAAAAACACTCAGACTTTCACATTGTTCGAAGGCTTATAATGGCTTAATGAATGTAAGTCTGATGTCTTTGTTTAAAAACGCGTACTAATAATGTCTTTACGGGAGATTCTACAAGGTTGATCCAGATCGGTAACAGTTTAATGCCAAGAGATTAATATTTGCATTCTAGGAGACTTGTGTTACGTTAGGTCATTCGTGGTTGGTGTGACCGACTCCGACTGAGTGTAAAAATATATTCTTATACTACAATTTTTCAACCAAATAGGTATGGTACAAAGTGCATCTGGTAAACTTCTGTTAATTCAAAATGGGGCGCACAAGTGGTTGGAAAATGAAGAGAATGCTTTCTAACTGGAACATCGCAAACAGCTAGACTGGCGTCACAATTGTCCCGCTATTCATTTTAATCGACAAACAATCAGGAGACAACCTTGCTAAACACCTTACACTTAGTTGACTACATAGTAGGTGAGATATAACAAGACTTTACAATGAAAATTTCAGTGTATACCCCATAATTTCCGGAGAATGCTTACGCTCATTAACCAGATGTAGGCAACCCGGTATTGTCTGCCGCAGCTATAATTTGTTGTTTAACGTGCAGCTACGTTTATGAGTAGTATAGTACTCGCATTCGGGAAATGAGAGGCAGGTCTTAACGCCAGGAATACGAGGGGTCAGAAGAGGCAATTGGAACAGTGTATACGCACTATAGGGGACGTGTAACCAAGATGCATGACGATCTGCTGCTGCCCAGTGCGTGTGGATTCACGTCATCAGTTGCTCCTAACCGTTTGGCTTGCGAGGCTGTCTGTCACATTAAGTCCTGTACGGGTTTATGAAAACATAGAACAACAAACGCGTACACTCATTTACACGTTCGACGTGTATCCCCACACGTCAAACAGCAGCAGATTGTAATTCGCCTCGTTGACAAGTTCATCATAGTGCGTACACGCTGGTTCAATAGTCATTTTTGGTCCCTCATGTTCTTGTCGCTAAGACCTTCCTCTTATTTTTCAAGTGTACGCCCTATACTACTTATAAACGTAGCTGTATGTGATTGATGAACAAAATGAGAATAACACAACGTTACGAGCAAGCTGTAACATTAAGTTTAAGCTACTCCGGGTGATTTCCTGGGAAACTTCATGTTATGCAACAACATGCTGCAACATAACTATACTCCTAACAACAGAACTTAGACGTTGCCTTAAATGTGACGAGTTTATCAGCTCATGTTTCCCTCCTAGAGTTTCTACGACTAACTCCAGAAACTGAGGCTCAGTGAGGAACTTGACCCCACATATTGTGAACAAAAGAAACGAATACGTTAAGGGTGAAACTTATTTGGTTATTGCATAGTTATTGTTCAGTTTCAATCAATCATGTGAGTTCAACTGTAATAATCGCAAGAATGCGAATTCTTAAAAGTTCGTTCGAAACCGAAATAAACAAAAAATTTTAAAAGATGAAAAAACGCAATGGTTTGGTAATATGTTGTTATGTTGGAAATAAAATGAAGTATATTTACGATATTCTGAACTCGAGGCAAAGTATATAAGTGGGTGATATGTGGACAATACATTTATGTTCACTGGGCAACGCGGATAGTTAACTCCTTTGTACTGTGTGAACAAGACTCATTCGTCCATTAAATTGACCAAATGTCTAGGGTCAACTCATCACCGACTACCATATTAGGATACCTCGGGTCATAGTGCAGTACAATGTACTGAAATCATTCTGTATTATAGGCTCACAAGCCAGGGGAATTGACCTAGTTACAAGGTCGTCCATCCTGATCATGCTGACAAGGATCTAGTCAGTTGAGAGTTTCACAGCGTTTTGATGTTTTGTACATAGAGGTGACCAGGAGTTATCGCATTGTCAAAGTGAAGTTTGACAATTTTAAAAGTGACACCATTGAAACATTCTTGAAAGTTAGCAACAGACAGTCGTGTTGCAGTGTAATGAACCGTAAAACGTACTCACCAAAATGATTATATCCATCTCCTTTGGTGTTTCATTAACACACGACCTCACTGTGTCAGAATCAGTAACCGAAACCTAATCCTGCCTCTTACCTCAGTACTGTTGGTCTGCTATCTACCGTTTGCCATTTGATTTGATGATCATCAATCTGTCTACCTTTCCTTTCTTACTTCTCGTCAGAGTTGTCCTTGCTTCATTAGGCTTGTGTGAGCTTCTAGATCAGAAGTAAAACATTACAACTGGACCCAGTCACCGGTTGCTTGTGAGTTGTTCCCAAAGCAGAAACCCAAATCTGTGTACTCACCTATTTCAATCCAGTTCATACATATCAGTTATCTACCGTAGTGGCACTCCGGTAAACAGAATATGAACTACTAAAGTACCATTGTTCAGAAAGGCGACTCAGATCGAAATCTACAAACAGACCTGAATTAGCAGATAAGTTTTGTCAGATTTACAGCTGTCTAGGTCACTCAAATACACAGGATCACAAGAAATTTCCAAGCTGCTAACAGGTACCGAAATATCCACTATATTCCCTATAAATGATGAGAAGAAAGTTGGTGTATCTTGTTTTATGAATCTGCTATGTGATTTTTCCTGTTTTACAGTTTTTCAAGTGACTGAACTGCACATGGTAACCAAAGGGTGCTACCGATCGTTAGTGGACCGAGTCAGTTCAAGGTCAGTCAGACACTAGATTGTTTCCTATATAAAACATTCCGTACAGTTTTTGTCCGCTGAGTACACTGTTTCGTGTACACAGAACAGTCTTTCCTAAGTTACAACTGTTGTCTCATTCTTAAACATAGAAGGCTGTCAGTCCGACATTCAGTCTTGTTACAATGACAGCATGATACCACTAGTGGGTAATCATTCCATGGAACACACTTCAGCGTGTCGCACGTTGAACATTCAAAATACTTTCATAATTATATCGAAAACTCAGGTCTGTCTTAGTGATGTCATCAATATCCAGGTCAGACGGGCCAGTTATTAGACACTTACGTTGTTCTACGCATATATTAGCATTTTCATATAGTTTTGTACTGTGCGGATTGTTTGTGTTTCGTTCCCGAGTAAACAAGCGCATACTGGTTATTTATTACATACACGGATGTTCAGAAATGCCCACGTTTGCTACAGTAAGCTCTTTCTCATAATTTCATTGTCAGAGACCAATTACCTGTTCGTCCAGGGGAATGTGGCTGGCAACACACATACATTTTAAAACCCTGGTTTGAATCACACATGAAACGACGTGGTCTGGTTCTTGAAGGCATGCTCAAGCACGAGCAAGCAATCCTTGCCTCATCAACTGTCTTTAAATTGCCCAGTACCGATTGTGCCTACTATCGCTCGATGCTATCCATATTTGGTGACGTAGTGCGGTAAGTTATCTGTCAGTAAACATAAACAGTCATTTTCTAATCATATTATGTTTAAAATGAATGGATCATTAAAGGATTTTATGGTTTTCACTAGTCAACCCATTATATGAGCAGTTTGCACACATCTACTGAATGTACAAACCTGAGTGTATAAACCTCACAGTAGAAACGTCAACTCTACTGTGGTTGGGACAGTAATGTAGCGCGTGAGTTGTTGTCCTGGCTGGTAATTACTTTGGAGAACTACGCTCTCTCATCTCTTGTCAACGATCCTTTTTTCGTCTGATCATTCTTAAGCACGGTCGTTTCCAATTTCAGTAGGTGCCTGTTACCTTGTGGTCCAGGGTCTGATGGAATATCTCCGTATCACGCTCACTTACACGATCGTGGTGTAGGACGGGTCGTCCGTAGGGCCTAGATCCAGTAACCAGCTCAGTGAACTGCATGTTCTTTGTGATCCGGACTTTTCCCACTCCCTATATGTGATTCAGATGTCACAGCCATCACCGACCAATGAGCTTGAACAGAATGACCTGTCCGCATTACTTGGGACATTTCTGTTATGGACTGGTTCTTGTTAGTTGACATGAATTAGTATTTTGGAGTGGCGGTAGTAGTTTATTTCTAAGAGGTGTTAGTGAACCGTATTGGGTATCCGAACATCATTACTGGGCAACAGTGTGCTGAACACATATTTACTACGTCTAATCAGTTGGCATGAAAATTTTCCATAACCTGGAAGAGAGTCGGGACATCACAAATGCTGTCTTATGGACGAGCTGGTCAAACTCTGCACCGACAAAGGGTTTGGAGTACGTACCTAAGTTATGTAAACTCAACCGCTTTCCCTGAAGTTCACTTATCACTATGACCATTGCGAAAGGTACTGACCACTTAGTTCGAAATCTCTGACGTCTTCCGTGTACCTGTCAGTTTGCGTACTGGAGTGTCAATTTCATTTATCATATCTCCGCAGAGTGCTATTAAGATAGCATCAGTAGTTTACTCTTCGGGATTTACGAAATCTTTGTTCTCGCTCGTCGCCTCGTATGGTTAATCTGCATACCTGTGCTATAGATAAGTTACGAAATATACAGTATTAACTCATGTGCCACTACCAGCGATAATCATCTTGTCTGTAATCATAATTTGGCTTTGACGGATTTTGAGTATGCCGAGTTAAACCCCAATAACAAATAATTGAACCATCAAAATTGAACGTCATCCAGCCACCTTACATACATTTAACCAGTATTGCTATGACTAAGGTATTGTTTACAATAAGTCAGATACTAGGCCAACTAAAAATCAATCTCTTAATTCACGTAACGCTGTTACCCAGTTTTCTTATCACTGTATGTT
Source organism: Paragonimus heterotremus (assembly GCA_013368495.1). NCBI lineage: Eukaryota > Metazoa > Platyhelminthes > Trematoda > Plagiorchiida > Troglotrematidae > Paragonimus > Paragonimus heterotremus. Next base: position 199,651 of record LUCH01000117.1, on the reverse strand, counting down.
TGCTAGTTAGTAAACAACTTGTGTGGGACACAATGAAGCCTACTTCACAAACCACGATCATTTTTCATATCTCCGACCACGGTCTTTAGCCAGTATTCACCGGTTCTTTTATGGCTTTCAAACATTTTTAACCCCTTGTTATTTGGAAGCATCACGAGCTATTCAACAAACTCACATGGAACAATAACGCATGCATTTCGTTCGTATCTTGCTGCCGGTCAGTTTGCCAAACAGCGTATGTTGTCGGTACACATGCGCACGTCAGTATTTCTTTTGAGATTAACAGGATCGTTTTGCTATGGATTTGTGGGTTTTTTTTGCGTTTAACCGGATGTTGACCTGAAGATAAGTAGAAAAGGCTTTTTCTATTGGACACCAGCTCTGTAAAAAGGCCGAGAGCAAATTAATTAATATGCGCGTGAACTGGTAAACCTTACTTAAGTGACACAATAAGATCGGAAAGAATTAGTGCTTCTAAAAAGAAGATGGCTTGGAAGTCTATTCGAATGTGAAGGCTGCGATTGAATGTAAATGAGGCTGAACTAGAGATAAACCAACTCCCTGACTCTCATCAATAAGTTTCAATAGAGAAAATTGCGGTTGGCACCACCACTTTGGTGTCGTTGATCAACATAATGAAGCTGTGTAGTAGAACGGCTCATGTGTCACACTAAAATTGCACTGAATAGCAAGGAACATGCATGAATTCAAAAGATAATTTCTCATCAAGATTGTTACACTCGCTCAAGTTTGAGGGTTTTTAATTCCTATGACCTTTCGTAAGATTACGGGTATTTTCTTTTAATTTCGCCCCTAGAGTTCTGCGGGTGGTCGTTGCCAACTTAAACATACACAACAAGAACTTCCTTCGGACTGATAAACATATTCATCTGGTACCGATACCAGATAGGAAGTATGTAACAGTACGACTATCTGGTTAGAAAGTTTCATTGACGTACTCATTGAAAAGCAAGGAAAAAATAGAAACATTGATAAAAGTTTTCACTTTCAACTTACACGAAATTTCACTGAGGCGCAACTCCTTCGGAACGTTTGTTATGACCTACAGTTGAGACTCCGCTACGAGTTCCAGTTTTTATCACAACTATGATTCAGTTGAACTGGCAGGGAAAACAGGTTTCTATCACAGTTCATTGGTCAAGTGTTTACATACCTCAGGCACACTGATAGGCCTCTCAAACTATCTGTGTAAATTCAGATTACCAAACATTTGAGCAGATAATACGTATACTCTACAGCATGTTTGGTACTGTCAGGCATTGAACACAGATATGTTGAATTTCAAAAAATAAGCTATACAGTCCGTCATTACCACCGATTCGAGACCTTACGGTGAGTATGGGTAAATGTCAGATAACTGACATCTAAGTGAATTGAACGGGATTCGCTATATATCAGTAGGGTTGTACTTATCTGTAAACTTCCTGTTTAACTGAGTTCAGCTAAGTGTAATGAGACCAACGAATTCGAAAAAATATTCATGAAGGCCGAAAACATACTCCCACTCAATATTCTTCCAGTCGGCAATAGTAAAAAAACACCTTCACTTACTGAGCTGAATAATCGAATAATTACAGTGGTGTGAAATGAATAGTTTGGTCATTTGGACAAAAGTATAGTCAGAAAATTCCGGCATTCTTTTTGTTTCTGTGGCCAATAGGACAGTTACCTCTTTGTTTCAAATGATGTTTGTCGGTTTACTTTAAACAATGTATGCAGCCACAAGAAATTTGGTAAATCTCACTAGTAACTTCGTCTGCTCACCAATTTGGATATTATGGTTAGCAGTGCATTCCGCATAGCGAAGTATTCTTTGGTAAGGTAGAATGTGAAATAAATCACCATGTGCCGTCGAGTCAACTTAATATATGTGAATGTGTAGAACATCACTGCCTCAAATAATATTTCAATCGATTAGTTAATATCACACTTACTCAGTTGTAGGATATCCGCAACAAATTTAGTATGAATGAAGTCAAACAGTTTGGGCGTCATGTTTAACATGTTATTGATAAATGGACTGAGAATAACGTAACTCACTCCTAACGCTGTGTTCTTCTCAATCCATTCATCAATCAAAATTACGCATTTAATTACATAATTTGAAGTCCCGGTTCCAGTCCTCCTTAATCTCCCCGAATTCAGTTTACTATCCGGACTAATGCTACACTTATAAACTATACTCAGTCAAACTCTGGTGACTCATACTAAGTTGTGAAGACGCAAAATTAAGCAATCAACTAACACATAGATGGAGTAACTGAGAGTCGTTGCGATACCGCTACACCGTGAAACCTACAAGAAATGCTTCTTCACTATTGCTTCTGTACAGAATGCGAAATGAAACTATGAAGTACCAAGATGATTTCACCAATATCAGTTGGAGGTTGCGGAGCAAATGTTTGGCTTTGCATTTACACTGTTGGACATCTGGATATGTGTATATTTGTGTACAGCTGCTTGTGAGATAATTATACTTGGCACATAATACATGAACTTCGAAACTGATCTTAATATCTATAGCAGTACTTCATCGATAGAACGAGATGTGACAAGAGTGAAACAACTGGGGCACACAAACCAGAATGAAGATTGATTTACTCTGCTGATACTTTGATGAATGAGGATCCAGCTGAGTTTCGAAACCGTGAGACAAAAATTTGCCGTAATTGGGATACACGCGATTGAAATGCGTTTCAGTACATTTTCCTGTTCGGTAATCAGTTGAACATAATTGCACTGATTTTTTCAGGATAAGCGTTACGTTCCTTGTTGGCAGAAATACGGGATTGATGACAGTTCTGCCCAAACCAAACTCTCTAGGTTGCGCCATACGTTGCCTTGACCCACAATGTGATCAGCAAACAGTGCAAAAATCGATGCAGCATTTCCGTGTTTATGTCGTATGAATTCAGTAGCAAATCATCTGCCGGTTGACTGTTGTGTCGAAATCTCATTTTAGAAAGCTAGGGTTTGGGGACTATTTTCGTTCTTGAATTTCTGTATCAAACTGACACAAATTACCAGTAACGTTGTTGTATGTAGGCAAATATATGAAATTTCTGTACATAAACACTTTATAAGCTGAACTCATCTTTAGAAATAGTCTCTTTTAAACCACTTCCACGCTTGCCGAAAATGCTAGGATACTAAAACAGCAATTGACTGACGATCTGGATAAGCAACTTGCATTAAACTCATTATTGCACCTCCAGTCGTTCAGACAGAGTCCCTGGAATATGTAAAGTGGAGAGCTACACAGACCATGCAATGAACACTTTCTGGCGTGCGGAACCATGAACGCGAATTTCTGTTCAGTACTACTATTTTCCATGGCTGCGCATTCACTAAACAACCTGTGCTGAACCTGATGCTAGTCACTTTGCGGTTCACTGACAGCATACGGTGAGATTGGTTGGACACATATGATGTTGGCGTACTTTCGGCCAACTTAAGTTTTGTGGAAGTGTTACGAGGAATCCGAAATAAACTGGATGATTGTCTTCTGTGGATAATGTTGTAATACTATCCAGAAACTTAAATTTTCGTAGGTCTGTGACCGAATTGAATAGAAAACATAACCTAATTTCATAAATTGTCGTCTGTGCATCCGAGACTGCAAAATCCTGTGAAATCGCCGCCACATTTTAAAGTTCCAAGTGATAGTGTAAGTTGTTGTTGGCTTACCTTACACTGACTTAGGAACCGTTGTGGATTTGAAAACAGACAGAGCGTTCTACTTGTCAGTTACGTTAAAAGACGATATTTAGAAACTGCACCAAGTGATGCTGCTAACAGTGATACTCTGCCAGCTCGTCTGTCTGCACTCGTGAAGCGATCAGAAAAGTACAAGGTAGTTTGCACCACCTGGCGAGTGATCAGGCGTTCGATAGTGTCGACGACAACAAACATCGTGCTTGTTAACAGTTTTAATCCATTAAAAATTAGACAATAGTGGCTTTGAGAGTGCAGTTTGCAAATAAGTGACCGAATCTGATAAACTAGCTCCTGATGGAGGTTGTCGTAATCTGGACTGGTAAGTACAGTTGTCGACGAAGAATGTAGATGGACGTCAGTCGTTCACCAAGAAGCTTGTGCCATTTCCCTTACTTATCGGGAATTTATCACACTTCACCTAATGACTATTTTTACCTTCTGAAAGTTCGATTAATTTGTTTATGTCATTCGTGGGGAGCCATTTCATATAGTTGTAGTAGCTTCCGAACATACAGCTTAGTTTGAAGAACTAAGTGATTTAAATCTTGTGCTGACTACCTAAAGAGACACGACAAGTAGTCTTAGAATTTGCTGGAGCTGATTTTTTCACCTACTCCAGAGAGAGTCAGGAACAGCTTCTGCATTCTGCATAGAATTCCGTTTAACAACGTAGGGGAACATCTTAACTTGAAATTGTGTGTGCTATATCCTAAAGAAGAGCACAGTTTAGATCAATTGAAACTTGAAACTAATCGTGGTGAGTTGGAAGTAGACGACCAATTTAGTGTCCTTCATATCCACCAACACCGACCAGTGATTTACACTCGAAGTAGTGGCACAATGGGGTGACAGCTATCAAAGATTGGTACAAAGGGGTTTTAGACTGACGAGGTTTGTGGTGAACAGTAATCAGTTGAGTTCCACATAATAGAAACGAGGACATCAGTCTCATACCTTGCGCCGTGCTTCTGAAAGAATCATTTCTGTTTGATCTCTTGAGTTTTTTATTCGTATTTTTAGGCGAAATTCTCGGAGATCACCTTACAAACTTAAATTTGCCAATTTCTTCCGAACAGAATTCGTGTACAGACTACATGCTAACCATCCTCTGCGGTTTATGTCATCGAAACAACTATAATGTACGTACTCCATCACGGACAACGTTAAAATCCACGAACACAGAAGTTGGGTTCCTCATCCATGCGTGTATACCTCACCATAGACTGAATGTCTTCGAATCAACGTAGCAAGTTTTGTTCATGATCTTGTCCGGAAGGCATATCGCTGGTAAGTTTACTGTTAACGAGAGCTTAAATATATCTGGGATGGATGAGCGAGGTTCTCAGGACAACCTAGTCTTCAGCGTGTACTTCTGGATGATACTAGCACGTTGAACTCGTTATACTGGGAGGAACTGGAGGGCGTGTGTGCGTTCTGAAGTTACGATGCTCTAAGTAACCAGCCTTTCATCCACCCGGTACCCATTCAGTGAGCAGACGGAGTAGCAGAAGGTCACCGCCCGAGTCTAATCTAGCTGGTACAACTGACGTTTCAGAACGTCAGAAACCACTTTCGATTTTGTAATTTATAGACAGTTGCTAATAATTAGGAAACATGGCGTTCCTACCACTCACCGGAACCTCATAAATGGTGAATCTGTGTCTCGACAAATATGTTTAGAGCACGTTCCTCGAAGACCTGAAGTCTACAGTTCATTCTTTAGGGGACAGTGGTTAGATTCAGCGTAAATCAGCCACAGATTAGTCGTCCTAGAGCAAGGTGCGTTTAGAGACGCTAAAAACTGTACACTTGCATTTACAAGTACACGGTGAAAGTTTATCATTTCCTTAGCTGTCCAAGCGACGTTTTGTGGAACTTCTCGTGAATGGGATCTTACAGGTTGTCGCACTATCAACGTTTAGTTTTATCAACGTCAGACAAGAAGCTGGACTGACCTCCCGGGTTTCCGTTTGTCACCGGACTAGTGGTATCAATAATCTTTCAGTCCTGAGCAAAATGATGTGAAGTACAAGCTTTTGATGATTTTCCATCTGGCTAGTACAGATGAAGGTGTTAGAAAATATGCATTCAGACGAACAATTAGAGATGATAAAGAAAGATGGGCCACAGATTTCGAAATGAAATCGTTTGGACACTTATGATTGGATCGTAGCAGATTTGTTTGAGTTGTGCATATGTATTGAACAAGTGAGCATGGATTGCTGGCACTGAGTTGATCTCAGTCATGGACAGTCAGCAACACTTAAGCTGTGAAGAACAATTAACAACACGAAGCTTTGTTGATGATGAATGAACAGCAAATTTGTCATGCTACAAGGGAACACTTACCTTCCATGAACAGTACAGATATATGAAATAGGCTGCCAGTCCTATCACTTAATCCAGAGACGGAGATTAATGGGTTGTATCATGTTCTTGGAGTAGTACTCGGAAATCCTGCAAAGTGGTCTGGTGAACAGCATATTTATCAGAGACGAACCTGGACCGGTCGGTATGCATATTTTCACAGTTTTCACATGTCAGAGAAAAACGAAATCTGATTCATTTTTCGACGAACAAAGAACGAGTAATCTGGTACGTTGCGACGTTAAAAAAATATGCTATACTTTTTCTTTAGTGTTCCTTAGATAGATGGATATCGGACTGCTTCCTAACGAACTGTATTAAAGTTACCCCCGACAAACCATGGGCAACTTCTGTTTAACAGAAGAAATTATGGTTTCTTGCGTGTCCATCCCAAGTTGACTGCGAAATTGGATTAGTCGATTACTGCCTTTACCAAGAGATCAGACAAATCATTCCTGCACCCCAGCTACGTAGCTGCTTCACTACTAAGAGAATATCAAACTTGAACCTGAAAGAAAATACACCGGTCTACGACCAGTCAATGTTCTAATGGTCAATTTTTCTCCATTTTACTGCAGAATGCCTGGATAATACGATGGGACATTTAAGCAGACCGGACAGCCTTATCCAGCCTGGCTTGCCAGTAGAAGCAACGAAAAATTCATCACAGCGATTGCTTCACATCCTGTGTACCCTTATCACTTTTGCCGTTTACATTGTTCACATGGTTCCACCAGATCGATCAACAGCCGTCCAAAATTGCGTATACATCACAGCCAAATCGGTTGCCATCCGGTCACGTAAACCAATTTTACTTCGCGTTCGTACAGTGCTTGCAATCCTTAAAATCATTGATAGATTATCGTCTCATCGTGTCAATAGCTCAAACTACGTGACCGATTAATCATGCGAAACTGGTGTGTGCTGACACTGCCTCACCTGCTCGGACGTTTTACTTTTGACAACTGTGAGCTGTCCATTCCAAGGCTTACATTCCATCTTTTTTAGATGCACACTGGATAGCTGTGACATCTATGCTGACCTAATAACAAATCAACAAAACAATTTTTCAAGGCATCTTGATTACAACGTCAAATTTCCCTCGTGTAGATTAGGTAGGGATAACAAAGGAACTCCGACGATTCCCATCACTTGGGAACTTGATCAAAACTTTTACTAGAAAGTTTTTTACTCAAACCTAGTTTGCATATTCAATGTCTAAAGAATTTGCTCGTATTTCTGAATGTACGGAAGATTAACACATGCAGTTAGAAAACATTTAAATATTACAGATGTTTATCAAAAGGATTTTCCTGTTCATTGAGATGTATATGTCTAAGATTTGTTGAGCAAGAGATATCCGGCTAAAAGAAGTTACGGAACTTCCCCAAGTAGATAATTATCCTTAGCAAAGGTGATTCCGATTAGCCTTTTTGAGTGGACTACTGCTTATATAAATCTGACAAATCCTGATATGCGCTATGGTGAGTCGATTTTGGCAACTTAACTGTGTCTTCCTATACTCATTTTCTGTCAGACTTTTTGTTCTACTGTATTCTTGGCAACAACAAGAAGACTGTGAGTGGATCCAGGCAATTTCTTTGATAAAACATTTGCGCATATTGCTTTCACTGTTTTCATTTCGGAGGATGTAGTCTTTTGGGGCACAACAGTCATCCAAAATGTACCCGGATTAAGAAAACTTCTCAAATTATATAGAGCTGAAACTCCGCAAGAACGTTAGACAGAACGCTAATGCTGTAAAGATTAAATGAGACAAGACAACCTGTACCACCGTTTACCAGAAAGTTGTTGGAACCAAGTCTACACCTAACTGATGAACTTATATTTTCCAAGTAGTATCGGTGGGTAACTGGATCACGGACGGAACAGTGTGATGAAACTTTCGAACGGCGACGCATAAACTAATGATAATTCTGGATGTTCGTTTGAAAGAAGCACGTGAAATGGATATTTACGGTAGAAGGTTTTTATGAACAACTAAATAGTTTTAGACAGATAATCTGGCACTTGAGTTCCGCTGGTTTATTTCGACACATCTTTTGTCTGGTTATAAATCATTCTTCACACATTTTGTCTAAAACATATATAGCGTCGCTAAATATCATACTACGCGGATTTTACTAATGAGTACAATTTATCGTATAACTATGAAAGTGTTGAGAGGAAATCGTGAAAATCCCCCGAAAGTCTCAGCACCAGTTTTTTGAGAGTTGTCACTAATCAGTCGGGCGTACCTCACGTTCTCCGACCGAATATCTCATTATGTTAACAGAAAATTTCAAAATAGTTGGTTGTTAACTCGTTTGTAGGTAAATTCTTCCGTGTACCCGAGACTCAGTAGAGTCCCTAGATCGGTAGGGATGTTGAGAGCACGTATCAGTACTGTACAGCAACTCAGTCTGCCTCAAGAACCTAAGCAGGAGTATAATTTTACACGGTTACCTGGCATAAGTAGTACGTGCCCAATGGTTAAAACCAGCCGGGGACACGTCACCGCTCTCGTAAATCCTGCCACTCACTTAGTATACGTGAACGGTGAACCTCAATCACACATCTTGTTATAGGACCGATTGGTACATTACGTTTTAAACGATTATTCTGTTTTACAGATACATGTATGACGGTTTGTGACGATTTGTAATATGGTTAACATGTGCATTTCCAACCGTCTGTCTCCACCAAAAACCAGGATATGATGTTTATATTTCCTTCAGAAATGCTTGTCGGATTTTTCTACTTTCTAGTTTATAAAAAAGTTCTTGTCATACTTTACCCGGCTGACAATGGTTCTGAGCTCATGACTGGTTTTTCACCCGAAAACTATAAATACTATGTTTACCGTTACAGTGTGTTTATTTATTCGTTTATATAGTTTAATAGAATGAGGAGACATCTGGTTTACAGAAGGGTTATCGAGTAAACAACTGTGGCATTCATTTGACAGGGCAAAGAATTGACATGAGAAAATTTATAACCAACATGCCTGCTTCTCACCTGATGAACTCAAGTTACCTAGTCAATCCGACAAACACTTGCAATTCCTTAATCGAATTATCCTAAATGTACATTGTTCTATTCAGCCGCCTGTCTCGACAGTGTTTATCACCTTTCTTAACCACACTGGCATTTCGTGATTGACATCATGTTCGGCTGGCCTTATCAGTTTTTTCTGCCGGTATATTTATTTCAATACTCATCGACCCGGAAAACGCGTTTCTTACTCAGTAATGTAATGGATAAATCTTGCGGAAAATGTAGGATGGTGATATATACACAATATGAAGACAGTCGGGGATAACGGACCATAAATAGAAGGGGGTAGCAACTCTCTGTGAGAAGATAAACTCATTGGAGTGAGAGAAGCCCACGATATGCGTAACTATTTAACGAAGCCGCATGATACTGCTGCTTCACGGAGTTCTTTTTTTCTAAACTGGCATAGGGTTTTCCAATTAGTGACTCTTAAGTTCGCTTCCCGTTTCCTAATTTGACCCTAAATTACTGTGGTCAGATTCATCCACACGGATGCATCATTTATTGACACACACCTACCAGCTGCACCACTTAAGCTCAGCATTTACTCCGTCCAGCCAGGTTTAAATTTCCCACCACACTATCTGAATGTCTTTATAATTGCGTTATCTCTCTTCCATCTTCTACTCAACAGTTTCCCTAAGTGACTCTGTTTTCGTCGAGGTGAGATCATTCCAAGGCAAAAATTAGTCATACACGTGCAGCTGACCGTCATTAGCTCAGGCTACGACCGTTAATTAAGCTCTGTCAAGACCATGACACTGACTGATTTGAAAGGCTAACTATAAGCAACATATGGATAACTGGGACACCGCACAGATGAATTGAGGATTGTAGAAGAGATGGATGGAACAAATAGATTTGTTTAGTTATCATGGATGTTCTATCAGAGGCGATCGCCCAATAAAAATGTACAGCGGAGACGATAGTTTACTGCCGGGTTTTAAAAAGTCTAATTCCGTTATACGCTAACTCAAGCTGTATGAAGTGTGCCAGTTCCCGACTTCTGTGTGAACAGTCTATCTGGAGTTCTGCATTAATGGTGCAGGTTAGTTTATGGTCCCTGTCTATCCAGGACTCTCACGCGTAGCGAAAGCGTTGCTGAAACACACCGTTGTTTTATCAACGTTTTCTCGAAGTCCGAATCCAGCCAAGAATATGTGTAATTATGTAGAAAATGAAATCAGTCAGTTTGCAGTCATGCCCCAATTAACGCGTATAAAAATCCAAAACAACGATGTGGAACGATAGTTGGATTTATCGTGTTAACGATGTGGTTGAATGCTTGTACGAGGCATCAGCGAGACAGCTGTGATGGATGGACTAATATAAGGCGTCGAAAGTAAACAATCTTATTGGAATGTTTTAGGTAAATACAGTTACGTAACCCTTACTGAAATCGTTGGAGGACATGTGGACAGAAATATCCAGCAGATCACATTTAGTGTCTGTTAATACATAATTCCTCCTGTTGGCAACAGTCAGGTCCATTTCAATCAAAGCGCTTATGAGTGCTTGAAGGTGGTTATTTACAGCAACGGACAACGGGTTCCCTCCAACTTTTTACCTGGCAAATAACTTTTCTATCAAGACTGTATACACCATAATTTTTATGTTGTAGTCGAAGTCAGTTTTCATCAGGCAAAACTCAACATAGTTTTTAAACATGGTGCCACGGGCTCACTTGTGTAAATCCAGATGAGGTTTGGCCACACCCACATTTACAGCCAGTGGATTCAATTGTACAAATCTGGATGTTGATCTCGCTGTGCTTTAAGATAAACCACATAATGCAACATGGTCACTTCAGTCATCCCACAAGAAGCGTCTAAAACTCGCCTACATTTAAACGCAGTTCACAGTGTAAACATTGATGCACATAGTCGTCAGAAAGACAAGTAAGCCCGTTAAGAACTTACATTTGGAAGAGACCCACTTATAAAAAATCATGGCTTCGGCTAGATTCAAATCTACGACGGGAACAACCTAACTAAACGCGGGAAGCGTTTCACCAGCCAAGCAACAGTACCACTTCGGAAGCTCGCAGGTTTCGCAGTTTGACCTCTTTTACAACTGGATATTTTCTAAAATATCAAATCTGCCGAGTTGCTCATTAACGAGATTATATTTGTTAAATGTAGTCATGGAAATTGTTGCTCGGAAAATATCTTTCCACTGTTCCAGCCAGAACACCTGAAAATATCTGGCTAAGCAGATCATCGGCTACCAAGTTTATGTGAAGCCTATCTTCAGAAACGTGACTGTTCATCCGTGCTGACCCACAAGTTCATAGGTTTGCACATGAAGTAGAAGGGTACATGCTCAAAGGTTTCTGTCTTCTTGGTAAGTAGTGAATACATTGCGTTGAACGATTTTTAATAATTTAGAAAATAGACTGGACGTGGAAACCTGGAGAGCGTGGAAAAATGGAATTGATGGGTTGACATGTCATCAGTGCACATTAAAAGCTAAATCAATTTGGCGTTTATGAGAGTAAGCTATGAACGAAGTCAGAATACCTGCTGTTATGAGCACTGTTCATGTGAAATTGTAAGCATCTACTAGGTACAGGCGTGATCACAAATTTGAATAACGCCTGCCAATTTAAACGAGTGGTACCTGCAATTAAATTGTTTGTAAAGATAACCTAGTCAGGACAGTCAATTTTGACAAAGGGTATGATATTCCTCAACACACACACCCTGCATACTGCCACATCTCAAACACTATGTATTTAAAAACAGTATGCCTATTCTTATTACATTCCCTTGCTCTATTTTGGGTTTTGTGAAAACTAATTTGTTCCAACCAACTGCTCCCGCATTATCCTTGTAATACAGATGCGATCAAAACAAAATGGCCAAGGAACTGCAAGGAATTATTGTGACCTACCTCGTGCAGGGCAGATGCTGGATTGGGATGAGGTAAGTCTCACACATTGTGTGCGAAAGCATTCATTGTCGCTTGAAGGTCTTGTCTCTGTCCTTTCCGATTAGCAATCGGTTGAGATGGCGGATTGTTCAGCGTTTGGTTGGCATAGCCTGTTAGTGGACTGGACAGAAATTTCATTAAATCTGAATTTTATGTTGCGTTTTCATTACTTATTTGAAATGATGCATTGTCATTTTATCATAGCTGTTGAGAAGGGCGACTACGCTTATTTTTGCAGAGAAAAGCTTGAATAGATTGTCGGTATTCTGTTGAAGTTAAACAACAGTTTCAGTCATCTGTAGATGCGTACCGAATATCTCAGAAAGTCCATCCGCAACCTATCCATCAAGAGTAAAATAGCATATGACGGCGAAGCAAAACGGCGTTAGCCATTATGAACAGACAAGAGAAACTGATTGGTAGAAGTGTTGCTCGCAATTAATCTGTTATTTGAGCGACGAACTGTTTGAGCTGTAACTGCAACCTTGTAAAATTGGCAGAAACTTAAGAACAATTCCATTCTTTCTTCTTACAGGGAAGGACCTGATGAGACAATATTATAAAGTGTGTAAACATTTTAGGTGCTATAAGTAAAAAGTCCTACGAGAAAACCGCAAATGCCCAATGACAAGTTCACTGTGACATCATATACCGTGTAGCAGTATTCTGACAGTAGATTGAGGGTCTTCCCAAATATCATTACTTATTTCTGAGATCACCAAGGCGGACTCGTCTATTTGGATCGACCTGATGTTCCTAATTATCGGTTTCAAAAAGTTGAAACCATGAAGACTCTTGACGAAAACATTAGCAACAAACGCAGTGATGGGTTGAAGGACATATATAATTTCAGAACAGCAATGAAAAAGCTAGTTTTATAACCCAGAGATGGTTTGTTTGGGGCCCTCGTTATAGAAGGTAGTTCTGTCGTCAATGGTTGAAGGTCATTTCTTTACACAAATATGGATCTGTCTGCGAAGATGATATGATTGTGGTAAACCATCGACAAGTTGATAAATATGAATCACAAGTATTGGGTGAAGTGATGTGTGGAAATAGTCCAAGAATCCTTGTTTTTTCTGATGTTGAAATAAATTAGAAAGGAGTTTTGGATGCTCGCGAGTGCAATATATCCTGGAACTATACGCCTTAAACAATAATACATTTAACTAGATTGGTCTGAATTTTGTACTCTTTAGGCAGATTTGGTGTGACTATGCACATTACATACGTTGTAAAACCATTATTTTATCGGACTGACAAGGACCAATGGGTTCGCAGAAGGTTTGAATTCAAGTGTAGCGAAGCGGGTCGGCATTATTTTGTAACCACACTTTGGATTACTTCTTTATCTTGCGGTAGATAGGTGCGTTATAAAGTAGAATGGTGTTTTATTGTTTGTTCTCCCGTAACTACGACATTAGGTCAGTTGTAAGGTTTTTTGACCAAGTTTAACACAGAACAAATACATGCGGTAATCGCATCCATTCACAACAGTCATATAGAATTAAATTTTGTGGGCAGCCGTCAATTGTCGCTCGAAAACTTGCAACTTGCAGGATCTTGTCAACAATATCGACCGGCTACTTATTTTTATACAGTACATTTGAGTTTTTGCATGTTGATGGAAAGTTGAAAGCAACATATCACAATCCGTTCTGTTGACATGATACGTCTTGATCAGTTAACCATCCAGCCTGTGTCAATAATAGGAGCCAGCACGACGTTCAAGAAGTTCTGTCTTTGTTTCTGTTGGGACACGCGTTTGGTTCAAAAGAACCTCTTTATACGTGCTGTACGCTGAACACATACGCTAATTTGAAGCTGTTAAAACGTGGACTTCATTCACGAAGTAATTCTATCATTAAGTGCACCACTATGTCTGCACACCGAATCTGATGAGTTAGATTATGCCGTTTTGTGTGCTTAAATACGGAAACATTCTCGGCCATATCACTAAATATCGACAGCCGAAAATATATTCAGAACCTATCCTGTTCACTCAAAATTAGTACAACGAGTCTTGTAGCGTATTCCAATGATATTGTTTGTTCATCGGAAGTGTGGGAAGAAAGTTGACTTCACACAGTTCTACAGTTTTACAGGGAACTCTCATATAATACTTCTTAACAAAGCGAAACAATCGTGCTGTCATCGACTGCGACTGGATCTCCTTTCAAATGGAGGCTGTATCTTGACTGTATAAAGTCACTGGCGAAGCACTATATCACAGCTATGGAATTCCGAACCTTTTGTTCTAAATGAGCTCAACAGATTGGCCTCCCACGTGAGTAAACGAATAAGTTGAACTCATTATCCGCTTCTAATATCTGCATTGAGTCTAAAATAGTAATAACTAATGTGATTTCAGATCATGATTTCATTACTAAAGTCCAACAGTACAATGAGTACGTTGTGGATCGATTAGGCGTTCTCTGAGGCATTGTTGATCAAGCGTCACGCACCGGTTCTTTGTTGGCAGGAGGTGCTGACGCAATCAATTTCGTTACCGTGGCAGTGAACCCAGACTACTCTCATGTTGATGTTCGTTCATTTCACTATTTTGTCACCATGCGTTTAACCTATGTAACTGATTGTTTTATGTATTTGACTGATGAGAATAAACGAAATGCTTGCATCTCGCAATGTATGTCTTCTTGCCGTCTTAATGAACATGATTTCATTGCTAGAGTCCAACAACACAATGAGTACGTTGTGGATCGATTGGACGTAATTCTTCATTGGACCAGTAGTAATAGTGAATACTTTTGTTGCTCAGTTTCAACTAGCGTTCACATTCTCTTTCCAAGTTTTGAGTATCATCAAACGTTATGTGCAAAAAGGAAAATAATGCCAACAAAATGTATTTACCAATTCCAGCTCGTCTCTGTTAATCTTGTTAATCAGTTCTAAGATTTCGCTTACACAACAATAACCACGTTGAGACAGTTAGATCAACTAATCAACATGACAAATGTGTCCTCGTGATCATGTGACTGTTACCCAGATAGTTTTGTGTTTCTGCCTTTCTCTTTACAATTCATCGTTCAGTCCAGTATAATATACAAATGTAGGCTCAAACGGATGATTATTTATTGCCAGTGACAGCCATGACTGACATCTTGCATACGTGTACTTTTGTTTGAAACCACTATGTCCTGTTAAATCACTAGCAGCCTTGGTGAAGTCTGACAGACTGACGATGCTAAAGCATATATATCTTCAGCAGTTAATTGCGCCTATCCTATTTCACCCCATTTTTTCAAAGTTGAAAGGAAACATTTTACTTAAAGAAGAAATATTAAGAAAGCGGCAGCCAGTACTTCTTAAACTGAGAAGTAGCACCAGTTCGGAGTTGACTGGCGATTACAAGTTACTTGTCATTTATTACACTGTTACTAGGAAAAGTGAATGATCGGGATATTTCTGTTGACGAAAGAGCTGTCACATCTTATCGAGGCAGTGAATAAGTTTTATTTCCACTTGTCACGTTGAACTCGCGGTAGACGTAATATCCCGGCCAAAAATATCTTAAAATATGTCCAGAGTCATAAGTGACAGTCAGTTGGCAGCAACTTTAAACAAAAGCGAGCTAAACTCGATCCACTGTCGCTAAGACAGTTGTTCGACAAGTTTACACATGAAATAGGCGTTACAATACCCTGGCATGGTGGGTCCCATTGGGATCGTCACTGCTCACCCTACTTCGGTTTACCTGTGGGAAAAGTGCGACATATGATATCAAACTGAATTGTGAGGGTAGGCTTTCAGTCCAAATAGTCTGCAGCTGGACAAGAAACAACGTCTGAGCAACCAGGTTTTGATTGCGTAATCTTAGGGCAAACACGTCCGATCCAGGGTATTTTGTGGTCTTTTCTGGTTAACTTACAAGCGAAATACTTAAAATCTGGTTTGCTAACCGTGTAGTTTTGTATTTACCTGTTTTTTGGATGATACGGTGATTAGACGAGATTCAGCGGATTGAATTCTTCACACTGGCGACAAGATTTCAGTAAAATTTTAATTCAGAAAGATCGAGATTCTTAATATAACTCATCATCGTGGTATGATTTCATTGTCTGTCAACAGTGTTGCTTGGGAAACATACGGAATATATACGGTTCATTCACAATAACGAAGACAAGAATACAGTCATGCTGTATTTGTATCACTCAATCATTACATCTGTCTCAATATACGTTATTCTGTTCAATTTTTTATCCTTCTATGCCAGTAACCACAAGCTTTGATTCACATATCATTTCTTTGAGTAGGTTAACGCAGTAAGTAAAATGCCACGGCCCTGATTTTATCAGTTTTCATGTATCCATATCACACCAATTACTCTGTCTGGTTTTTAGGCTGACTGATACATAATTTGTGTGCATTGCGTGCACGACTGACAGGAGAATATGAAAATTAAACGAAACACTAATCACGTGTTATCATAGTTTACATGTTCTGTAGATCGTTGGACTGGTTTCTTCGGAACGGAAACAGTAGATTCAGGTGCTAATTGTCCCAAAACTCATCGGCAGATCACACTATTCGCACGACCGGGATATGAACTCCAGCTAGATGTTCATGAAACGGTCATGTTGAACACCCAACCATTGACCTCACATCCATACTACCAACCTGTCACATCCGAACGATCAATCACGTAGGCTGGTACTTAATGTTCAGGTTGCCTGACCGCCTTGAAGGGATACGAAGTAACAGTTTTGTTTATTTCAACTGATGTCTCCAGTATTGGAGTTTCTAGACAAATTGAAATCAAACATGTTGAACGAACTTTTGTTTATTGATAAGTGGTATGGAACTTCGTTCGGGTCACACTGAACGCCACACAAGTTCCTTTCGAATAAAAACCCAGTAAATTCAGGTGCCGGCCAGAAGTGTATACTCTAACCATGGTATCCAGACACAGTCAGTGGTCGGGCATGTAAGTAATGTGATCTGGTCGTGAAACCGTAGCGTTCAATTTGGTTGATTCATGTGAACGTGGACCTGACAGCAATGCTGTGTTGTGGCAATCATATGTACTACTGACGAGTTCTAACAGCGGTGGAAGTCAGGTATAGTGCTTCTTTCCTAAAGTGGCAGGATGAAATGACCGTTTGCATCGGCCACATGTTTTTTCGACAATAATAAACCTTTCAAGCATTTATTGGCGTTTACACTGATTGAAGAATGGTAGCAGCTTCCAGTATATTCTTTGTCTAGAGTAGTCTTTGTGATTTCATCTGACAAAATATACCAATAAACAGCACAAAGCGTCTAAAACTACATATATCGAAGGCAAACAATTACATCAAATGTGGACGAAACTCGGAAGCGATAAATATTTTCACACATCGTAGAGATTTAAGCCGTTTGAAAGAAAACTGATCACCCGCACTGAGATTGTAGTTAGTGAGAGTAAAAATAGTTTTTGATTTTCATTGCGCCAAAGCATCTTTCCAGTTCACTACGGACCATTCAAAAATAAACTCCGACTTACTAGCGGACCAAATGTAAGATGGAAGTTGTAGAAATCATCCGTCAGGAATGTTTTTATAGCGAGGACAGACTGCCGACTGAGTAGTACATTTCCGGACTCAGCCAGTTGGCTGTCAGTATTTAACCACGGAATGTGAAACGAAACATAAAACGGAAACACAGGACAGAGCTATTTGCTAATCAGTCAATGGCATCGTTGTTATAGCGGTGTTAAGCAAACAACTGTCTTTCTACCAACATGGAGGTAAATGCAAACGTCTCAGAGCAACTGCCTCAGCATATTGTAAAAACCTGGGGTAAACAGTTACGTAAACAACTGTGGTTGACCGTATGGGGTCTACCTGGTGATGGCTTTCCAGGAATGATGTGCGATTGCTGATGCCGGTTGTGTTGTTGTGTGCACGCCTGACTGCCAGCATGAATCTGCGTCACGTGCTTTCTCATCCATTCTGGAATATGTTCATAGATGCGAAACTTAAGCTACCGTTTCGTCATACCAGTGCAGTCGATACTGCAACTGCAATGCTCGGTGATATGAGATCTGGTGAACACAGACATCTGAAGTTTTAGAGGTGGAAATGGGGTCAGTTTTGTGGTGTAAATTAACACGACAACTGCGGCATTATACATCCGGCCTTTAGTCGTGTTTGCAGATAGACTGATTTATTTGGTTAGCACTACTATTGTGACGATGTCATTGACTGATTAGCGAACAGCTCCGTCGTATGTTTCCATTGCATTCTGTTTCACATTTGACCCGTTTTCCGCCTTATACTCTCCTGTTCTTTAGTATGAACTTGATAATTTGAAGGAAGAATTTGTCAGGCCATAAATCGTGTGCGTTAACGTTTTTGACAGCTCTACTAAAAGTTGTTTCGAGAAAATGCTGCTTCACTGAAAAGATACATAACAAAGCAACTACATTTGAATCATAAACATTGTTGGACTCACGGAGAAAACTGTTTTTATCAAATGTGTGATGTGTATGAGGCAAATATTATTAATGTGTCATGCACCTTAAGATTTATGACAACAAGTAACCGAGCTTTTGAAGAACGACGTTAACATTGCTGTTTTGAACAACTGAAATGAATTAAAATCAAGCAATATTCAGATGCTGATTCTGCTTTCGAAACTATGTAACGGTTGAAAAGAAACAACGTTTTCTTGGAACTAACTTGACAATAAAAGTGAACATATGTTCGTACGGTGAAACTAGTAAACTTTGATTACCTTTTTGGAGGGCAGGCATACTTCAATTGATAGTTTTCATACAAGAAAAACAGAAGGCTTGGCACTAGGCGGATACAAATAGCACATAAGTAGGACAAAATTACGGTCACACTAGTCCGATTAAGTCAGAGAGGCGGATGATAAGTTCCCGTTGCTTGCACAAGGTGAAGTGAATCGATTTGATAAGAAGAGACCCTGGTAAAATGGATAGTGACAGAATTACCGTATCATGAATGGTCGGAAATTGATTTTATTACCAGTGAAGTCGATCTCAATCATTCGATCAATAGTGCTCATGACACAAGAGATATCAACAACACAAGTTTGTACAATGTATCTGGTAAACTCTGGTTGTCCAGTAGCCAGTGCATACTGCAGTTGCTCATACTTATAAACAACAACTAAACTGTTTGACGTCAGACCATATATAAAAATCACACACAAAGGACAACGTTGGAAAAACATGCACACAAACTAGATGCACAATAGGTCATTAACACGTCCATGAAAAACCGTCACTCAATTCACGAAGGCTGCTTCCGAAGCATAGTAACCGGTAGGCGCTAGTCATATAAACGATCCAAAATGTAGCGGTAGTGTTCAACCGATGATGTGCATTCTGGAAGTGATGCACATATGTCGAGAGTGACTGTTGGTTTCTTGTTGACTACACCTGTTCGACTCACTTTGGAATATGCTTGAGCATGTGGTGGCTGATCTTTCTCTTTATACATGGCCGAACACGGACATCTGAAGTCGTGCAAACAGTTTGAGTTGGTTTGGAATGTCAGTGCATCTCTGACTGAAGGTGTTAAAATCTGAGATGTGTTGTAAATAAAGACAGATGAGACTGAGCAATAGCTGTGTTATGAAGCAAAATTCAGTCGTATGAGTTATGTTTTGCTGAGGTCATCTGTTCTCATACCCGTGATATGAGGTTTCGGACTCTTCTCGATACTACTAATAAAACAATTTCTACCTCTGAAAATGTTCGGGAGCAACAGGCATTCTGGTTGGTCATTATCTGAATTGTGCAGTTTATGTCTTTTTGTAAATAATGTTCTCGCGGCAAGCATTTCGTATCTTACCGGAACGAAATTGTTGGGATGCAGATATTGGCTTTTTCACGTGTTCTCGCAAGAGGCTGTCCACAATACTTTGCATTAGTTGCTCCCTGGAAGTTTAAGTTCGGTGGGCATAATGCACTCATCTCTTCCAATTACAAAATAACACTGTTTGTTCAAGTAAAGTGGGCTAAGTTTTAACATAAATTTAGATCCCCTCTCTCTTATTTTACACTCACTATTATATCCTGTACATAAAGGCGATTTAATGTCATACTTGCAATCCGAGACTGTGATGGCTGCTCTGGATACTAGACAAAGATATCAGCCAAAACAAATCGTGATGTAATATACATAAAGAAGGAATCGCTATGTCATCACTCTTCTGCTCCACAAAGTTAAGCTGCCTGTTTAATACACAAGTCACTAGAAAACGTTTCGACTAACTACTGAGAACTCTGGGTGTTTGATTCATGAATTTCGTTGAGCCATTCGCAAGCAGAACGAACCTTTGGTTTGCTCTTAGTTTCAAACATTTATATCCCTTCATTAATTTGAACAGAACAGTTAGAAGACGAAAACTGGTAAATGATAGCTTATTGGTACCAAATAACCAATAACACGGGAAACTGCCGATTTGAAGTCTACAGTATTTGGGAGGTATCAACAAAAAAAAACGATTACAAAACAGTCCAAGTGGAGGAAGTTGCACACGCAAAATCGATAGATAATTAACCTCAAGAATGAAGAAATATGTGTCCAGGTGGGTTCACAAACAAGTCTCAAAAACGGACACTGTTGTCACAGAGAATCGTAAGCCCCTAGCTTCGTCGATCGCGCGTCACTTTATGCCAACGGGCCACAACGTGGACTTGACTTCAGCCTTAACCATCATAGTAAGCCACCACAAGCCACAATTTTCAAAACCTGTTGCAGTGGTCGTGATAAACCGGTTTAAACCTGTTTTATGTTTACAAACACAATTATTTGTGAACCAGAGGTTGTCACGGGCCTAACTCGCGGCTAGTGCAATTCAGATCACACGATTGGACGTTTTTGTCCTTGTTTGTATGTTTGTTGATGTCCCTCCAAAAACTGTAGGCGTTAAAATGGGAGTTCCCTTTCTTACTGGTTAGCTGGTACAGTCTGTCCATCAGAGCACGAAACTATTGCCTACAGTCAGTACTGGTGTAGGCAACTCTTTGCACTGTGTAGGTCGTAGTAGAACTTCCTGTCATTGCTCCGATCAAATGTAAGTTTTGGCCTCTGCTGTTGGTGACAGAAGTGCAGGTCTTCGTTCCTTTCAAAGAATGTCCCATCGACCTTGTGCAAAACAAGTTGAAGTTCGTCTCATCAATCCAGCAAACAGCCTTGGTGCTCGCATAACATTCTAACAGTCGATAAGCAAAATGCCGTCGTACCGCCCGGCTCCCAATGAAGTTCACGCTGACGCGAATTTGACACAACATCTTTACAGTGATGAACTGCCCATTCAGATATAGACTGATAGTGGTTGTTGATACTTCCTTCGCAAACTCTGATTTTGCACACATTTTCAAAAATGCGAGAGTCACTGTGGGGTTCGTGGAAATCCATTCTAGTATGGTGTCGACTTCCGATTTGTTGAAAATTTTACTTCTGTGTCCTCTCCGGGGTTGCGCCTCGTAACTGATGCAATCGACATGGAGCCACTGATACGCGGTCTTGCAACTGACTCCATTCAGGCGAGCTACCATGCGCCAATCATCGCCTCTTTCGAAAGCTTCAATAATGCGTCTGCGCGTATCGGGACTGATTTGGCTGCATTTGCGTCTGTCACCCATGGCTTATTTCGACACACTAAAACATGTTACGAAGCCATTTGATTGCACCCGTGTTGTAGGTCACAGGATGATTGACGACACTCATTGGTTTGTGCTCCCTCTCCCCTCTGGGCTGGACTCTATACCCCGACTGGACAACATGACGGCCTTCATAACTCAAGTGTCCCCTCGGCCATTGCCCTATCACAGTAGCTAATGCGTGCAGTCGCAATCAAAAAGGCCGCAAAATATGAGTTCACTAGACCAATCATAAACCACTTCCACAGACTGAAAATACAATGGAGAAATTCTACTGCATTAAAACGAAAGGCCTTTACACGAAAGATAAATTCTTATGCCTAAAAGAGAAACCGGGCAATGCTGCAAGCCGATTTTTCTTCCTGTATTTTTTCTGCGGCTACTTCGATGTCAAAATATATGCTCTGGTCTTACTACCGAAAAGCAGTGGTGTGAGTAGTGTGGTACGATCGCTCATCCTTATTACACTAGTATTCCTACCTATCCTCATTTCAAAGCGATTTTTACACAGTATTGTCTCTCTTCCATGTGATCGCTTTCCACATTAGTTTGTCACGTTTGCTACTGCTTCCTTTGAACGAATGCTGTACTCCGAGAGAACTACACTTTCGACTAGGGAAGAGACGATGTGACCTATATAAAGTTACCTCAAAGGAACAGTGTTTTTTGGCCCTGACACAACTTCACGTTCGACATGTGGCTACGGGGACGAGACTTTATTACCTTTCCGTGATGGAGGAAATGTTCTCCCAGTAAATCTGTTTAGCACAACTCAGTGTGGTTGGGATCCCGTATGACAACATCGTTAATTCCAACTGACCAGATGAGGTCCCACGCGCTTACTAAAATATGACCACTGTGGGCTGTGAGTATGCTCTCACTATCGTCAAATCGCTTACCACCGTCTCTCTGTTCGTTAAATGTTTTATCTGCCCCCTGTGGCAAAACTGTGATTCGTCACTGCGTCGCCTCTGTGATCGCCCGCTTTTGTCTTTGACAGTTAGTATGCCTAGTCCGACGCAATTTTACTGACTTAAATACAACGTGGAATGAACGGTATTCTTCAAAGTTAGCTTAAACATTTCATCCCAGGACGTAGGTGAATATAACAATTACAAGTGACACTACTCAAAATAGGTGAACGGATAATCAGGCAATGCATCCCTGTGAGTGCAATGAGTTGCAAGTAATAGCATTGTTCTTTATATGTTCCGCTCCATCCAGCTATTTGGTGCAAACAGCCCCTGTCCATAATCTTGTTAAGCAGTTTAAGACTATCCAAGCATACTTTATATGTAGTGAGAATGTAATGAGAGTGAGTGCCAACTGTATACACTATTTATTGGAATAAAACATCTGACAGGAAGTTTCTTGGGGAGCATTCGAAACAATGTTTGTTGCTCTAACAAGGTAACTTCTGAAGTATATTGTCCAGTGGTCCGATGCATGGCCGTAAGTTATAATAAACTCCAACTACTGTTTCAGGCCTCACTTTACGTGATATACTTAAGGCTGCGACGTTTCTTTCCATGAAACAAATAACTGCTCCGAAAGTTGTCTTAGCATTCCCAATGGAAACCCTTATATAGTGTAGAATCTGTCAGGATTCACGGCTATACGCTGTCTATCGGGGCGGTTGTAAACCTCTTGATTCATGGCAGAACAAGACGGAATGTTGGTTTACTCGGATAAAACTGGTTCTGTACATAAATAAGTAACGGTTAGCAAATTATACAACTTACAATCAAGTGAAATCTGTGCACGGAATTTAACTGTCAGCAAATATCAACCAATAACACGGTAGCGTTAAAAGTTCGATGCGGCGGTACAAAACAAACAAAGAGCGAGTTCAAAGGGGAAGTTCATAGTGTCGGAGCAGGGTTGGTTACGTGCAATAATGTAAGAAACGTTCGGCCAGTAATTAATGTAATCAATACGGGGGTATATATGTGTAGGACTTACAGTACGATAATTTGACCAATGGGTTATGTGTATGGGGATCAGTTGAAATTGGCATTGTGCACACGGCCCGCAACAGACGGTTAGTCGAGCGGTAGAGTCGCCGTGTGGGGTGTGGAGGTTCCCTGGTTCGGTCCTCCAGCTGCCGTTCTGCCATCCAACTATCAGTTTCAGTTGGAGTGGTCCAAACACAACTTCTGTTGATTCTGGCCAGAATCTACATATAGCGTTTTTCAAGAAGTATCGTTCTGCTCAGAAAACCCATTACTCTTCAAACCCATTGATAATTTAACAGAGACCCAGTTAACGAAAGTACATGTTTTAGGTGTCTGGAGATCATGGAGCAAAACAGTATACTTAAAAGCGACAGGCGTCCTACTAGTTGAATTACAAGTCAAGCTAGAAGCTCGGAAATTTCACAGTTGGACGCAATTATACACCCCGCCCAATGTTAAATCAAATCCACCAAATGATCCGAGGGATTGAACAGTTTGACACCATACGTTTTTAATTTAACGACAACGAAGTTTATTTTTTATGAACAACTTCAGTTTACACTGACTGCAATACTTAAGTGTTCTAGCTGAAAAAATTCCCAAAACCATTGCAAACCTTGCATTTTCGATTTAGATCTCGAGCTGATTGTTTTGTTCCAAACAACACATTCCATCCTAATTAGAATCGTACGATTAAGTGCGGCGTGTGGAATTGACAGACAGTTTCTTAGGAGTTTATTTTGAGTAGTTAACGACGTAATGTGTATTCGAGGAACCGTGTTTTCAGACTTTTTAGTACCATCATTATCAGTTAATTATTGCACTTTCCTTTTTTACCAGACTTACCAACAGACTGGTTAATTTCTAAATATAACTAAAATGTATCGTGTAGAAACTGTTCACTTAATAACTCCGATGGAAAAAACAATATGAAATGGCCGCATGGATAATTTTCACCGAATAAAAATAAACAAGGATTGAAACAGATGATGTGCTGTGGGGTGTGAACATTTTAATTTTATTATGTCGACTGTTTATTAAAATTCCTCCTCCAGCCAACTTCTGCTGACAATTTAGGCTGCCTTAAAACCAAACTCACTGAC
>LUCH01000117.1:149254-173206 GCA_013368495.1 Paragonimus heterotremus | reverse complement strand
TGAAGCTGTCGCAATTCATCGACTAAGTCTAACCCAGTGTGTTCAGAAACAGTTACTCGTAAACTTGACCCTACCCTGAACTTAGTGACCCTTTTCAGCCCACCGATTGACTATCCAACCTACCCCCTATCTGTTCGATATAAAACAACCGTTTCATGTTATTGTAAATTTGGTACTGACGAGTCAATACGAAATGCTTGCATCTACCAGTTTTCGTTTTCTGACTGTTTTGTTTAAACTTCTGAAGGGAATGAACTGTTTTATATTAAAATTCCGTTTGAATATGTAAACCAAGGCACAAGGTCATACTGAGTGAAAGAAGAGATTTCTGTTCAAACGATCCAATCATTGTTGAATCAGTAACACGACTGAATGTCTTTTCTGCACTCACAGTACTGGCTGTTGTTACTGCCCGATCAACCGGATTTCACTAGGTAACAAGATTTTAGTCTGTGTTACATAACAAAACAATGAAAGTGCTGGTAGAATAAATGCTGTGAGTTAATATCAGGGAGTGGTTCATAGTCGACGACCTCGGACTTCTCGATCAGCTATTGACCTGACCGCTAACTCGAGTCAATAACTAAATTGGCTATTTCGTCATCCGCTCAAGAAAACACACTCACTTCGCCAGTGCAGATGTCGTTGTAACTACAGGTGGACTAAGAGACAACGTACGGGAGAGAATGGCGAAATGAAAGTTATAAAACCTGTGTGAAACGCGTACGCCGAGCTTTAAAGATCAACCGTATGTAGATCGTGTATGGGTTAAATGTGGAATTGAAGTCAAAGGCACACGAAAACAGGCAAATGTTATTCACCATCAAGGCAGTAAGAGAAAAATTGTATTCTTAAACATCGCGAACGCTGCTGTCCGTCTTTTCGGTTCCTACTGTCAACCGGTGTTTGCAAATGTTGAGGGTATTCTCTGAACAACAGCGTTTCCGATTGTATCTCTTTCTTTGGTTTCAAACTGACTCCTTTTTGGATCTTTTGTCGCCGGTACACAAAATTTTGTTTTAACAAGACACGAAGATACTGGGTACAAAGCAAGCAAGTTTGGACCATTGATTAATCTCACTGTTCAGAGGAGATCCATTTGCGAAGAATCTGGACTTCGGCTGGATTCGAACCAGCGACAGAAACACCCTGCCAAAACGTGGCAAGCGCTCTACCAGTAGAGCTACGAAGTCAAGCCGGAAGCTCAGAAATTTCACATTTGGGCCTCGTTACCCATCCGACCAACTGTGTAATATGAAATCCACCAAATGACCCAGCCGATTGGCTGCCCAATCAGGATTTCTCGATCAGTTCACGCTGAAATCTACCCACGCCACCGATGTGCATTGACATTGAGTTACTGATAAGTAGTTTGGCAGATTTGATAATTTAGAAGAGATCCATTTACGAAAAATTTGGACTTCGGCTGTTGTTGTTGTTATTGTTATTAACAGACCGTCTCCACAGGTCATCTTCTTTTCTCATTACTAAAGTGCTTAAATGGATTAAACTGTTTTTCTCTGGATAACAAATGACCGGAAATGTTCCTTCGCGGTCAAATTCAAGATGACAACAATTTAGCTTCCCTACTAGATGGTGATGGTCACGTTGCTACAAGCTTGTCTTTCAGTCATTCTTAGAAAAATGTCACGAAATGACCTGGCGTTGCTGAACCATCTGTTTATCTTTCAACTTCCAGTCGAAAATTTTTTGTACACAAAATGAGTCCTCCAAATTTTCTGCAGGAGATAAACGTGAAAATAATTTTTGGCGTACATTAGTATATGAAGTAATATAATGTCCTGCTGCCAATATTTCAAGAAATGATCGGTGTTCGAGGATTAAAATATTCTGACTGATGTTCAGAGATTCGGTTCCGGAACACTTATCGATCAACCTGTGTTGCTGATTCATCAAAGATACTTCACACTTCAGAAGTGAAAGCAATATCAATAGCTTTCGGGTTTTTGTTGTTAGCTGTCGACTAACAAAGTGCTAATTTTGTCTTACTCGCGTTAGAACTAACCTAAGTAAGCTCTTCATTTGTGAGGCACAACATAACCCAATTGCTTGAGAACGTGATCAATAATTGTTTGGATGCATTAATCCGCTATCAAAGTGTCTTTGATTTTAACTCACTTGCCAGACTGTTTATACTTGACAGCTCGCCAGCACATACCGTTTGAGGAGTATTACAATATTCCCATCGTTGATTGACCTATTCCATAAGACCAGGTGTACAGATAACATTTCAGTTCCAAATCCTTACAAACAGAAATTACCGTGGAAATAACTTTTCAGATTTGAAGTTAAAATTCGTGAGTAAGACGCAAATCATGTGATGTTCTCCGGAGTAACATTTCATACATTCTGATCACGCATGGACATGTAGCCGAGTTTAAACATTGAGATAGGGTTTCACAGAGGGGATTCATGGTTTGAAAGTTTAGACAGACAGGTAGAACTAACGAAAATTGAAAATATGGAGATACTGACTACCAGGGCAGCCGTGACCTCAACACAAATTGTGTTGGATGAACTTGAAGCCTGATAGCTACATTCTCAGCAAACTGGAGAATAGGCTGTTTTTCGTAGCCTAGGAGACTGATAAGGCCCTGATTCGTTGTATCATATATCGTCTTACAGTCTTATAGGTTCTGGATACATCAGCTGATAGACATTTTTTCGTCATTGTTGACAGGCCGCCACTTAAAAACGGGAATTCTAAGTACATCATTATCTTTGGTACCATTGTTTTCTGTATGTTTGGCATAAAGACATGGCCATATCTCCTGATAAATTACAGGGGTACCATTCAACCTGCAGTTTATTTGTGAATGCGCCTAATTATTGTGGTAGAGTATCTTCTGTACATAACCATCGCGCCCTATGAATGATCGCTTTAACCAGGCTTCTCTTATATTATATTGGACACAAACTTTCAGAATGTATATACTATCCTGTCCAGGTAGGCTTTCTGTAAATCGACCTCCCTGTCATGCCTTTTGATTTTACGATAACTAAATAGTCCAGGAACGAAAGGCAATTGTTTACTTCGTTCTCTCTAGTTAGATTGCGGTTTAAGTGTGCACGATTCAATACCAAGAATAACACATTCGAATCACTTAAATTCTCAAATGTACACATCAACTTTTGTTAACGTATGCAAATAAGTCAGCTTGTGTTCATCATTAGGTGGAGTATAGTTTATAGAACAGTGGTGTATTAGGAGTTTGGATTGATGGCCGAATACATCTGTGTTTGTTATATACTCGCCTACGTTTATTTTCGGTAATCGAATGAATTGAATGAATTTAATTGTCCGCTGAAAAATATTCCAGTTTTTAAAACTCGCTTGTTTACAATACCTCCTAAGCTGCCTACAAGTCTGCTGATTTTTCTCTCATTGCTATACTCTTTGTTCACATGTATGTTCTCATGTTTCAATGTAAATGGTTTGTACGGTATTTATGTTGCATCTTGATTGTACTTAGACTAAAATTACGGATGGGCGAATCGATCGCTTTTATTTTTTTTCGAAGTCACTCGCTGTGACCTTTTACTGTCACTTGTTTGTTTATACCGAAGATTTTCCAACTAAAACTGTATTTTCAAAATGGCCATGTTTGTAACGCTGTTAAGTTGTTAGATGGATGTCACGCACATTGTGAGATTAATCTCAAGTAACCTTAAACAGTCTAGGGCTTCCGCACGAGTTCTGCAGGCACCCTTGACATCTACACGAATCACCGAACTCAGATAGGTTAGAAATAAACGGTAGGGACAACATGCACTCGATATATTCTCGTCCAGCTTGAGCGTCTGTCATACACGTTCATCGGATATGCGTGTCTAATAATCCGTTGCTAACCGGTAAGCAGATGCATGCTTGAAATGAATTGTGACTATTTAACACATGATACTTGTATGCAATTACAGCACACAAACTAATAGTTTGGCTAAACTGATGCATCTAGCATTGTTAAGTGGCCAAACACAAAAAGCTGAATGCACTCTTTGTGTTATTGCTTATGAACCTTCCTCATGATACCACGCAGTTTACTATTGCTTACACAAATGATTATTCACTTGGCAACCGGTTAATTCCTTAGAAAATGACAACTGATTACTGTCTAATATCTCCCCTTCAGCCGACTGGATGTTCAAATTCCGTTCTTCCTCACCCGCCCAAGTGCCGAACCATCCAATGCAAAACCGACCATACCTACACAAACAAATGAGATGTGAGTTTCTGCTACCTGAGCACCAACTCGAACGTAAACACTTAAAATCACCCAGCTGTACTTAGGTATGAGACCAGGTTATAAAATGGTTGCTCGACCACTGCTTTTGATGCACGCATTTTTGTAAGATTAACCTGACACTTTCATGCTCTCCTCTGCCGTACGAAATGTGAATGGATTATCACATATCGAAGTAGTATGTCACAGAGGATTACGCAGATAAATAAACGTTCCTGAATGCTGTAAACACGTTTGGGAGACCGGTAGTCGTGCAAGTTGGAAACCTTAGTTCACAATAAACAAGGGTGATAGAACTTGCAGATTGACTGTACTACGCAGACGAACGTGAAAACTACTGTGGTTTTAACAGAAATCCAAGAAAAGGGAATAGATTTCATTGGTACGAGCTCATGAACTTTCGCCCGACTCTTCTGTTTCTGTGTTGCCCTTTAAGTGGATGAGTCAGATTATCACCAACAAATGAAAACGGCAAAATATTCACTTTGAATAGGACTTTCTAGTTTTGTTAGGACATTTCACACAACACTAGCGGCGCGTAGTAGTTTAAAACTAGTGACCTCAGTGGTTGATCAGCAGAGGGAAGCCGTGTACGCACTGACCAGAGGCTTTTCTAAAGAGCACCATCATTCGCAAGCAGTTGAGACTGTTAACCATCAATGAAGTGGTCGACTACTGATTCGACCTTGTTGCTTAACATAATTCCCATACTCGCCAAGGAACCAAACCCATGACCAGTGATTAATAGTCAGAATTTCTAGTCAGCACACATTAACGATCCAGACGCTGTAAGTGTAAACATATATTTTGCATCCTTTTCTCACAGGTGAAACCGGTGAGTTTGGGTCCCAGTGTCCTTGTTCAGAATAGCAAGTAAGACACAATCTTGGTACACATAGACGAAGTAGAAAAAGACATCCTGGCAACCAAACACACACATCTTCTGTCGAGGGGTGTTTACTCGCTGATCCATGCTGCCTAAAATTTCCCAAACGAGTGTTAAAACAATTAGAAAGACATTGCTCATTTACATGCAACCCATGAATTGGAGCAAATGGTCTGTATACACCACCGTTCAGAATACCATGTTTTGTTCCTGTGAATAGCGAAAATTTGAAACTAAAGCGTTCAGCCTTGACAAAACATTCGACAGATAGCGACCACCTAATAACACTTGCTATAGCGATACTCTAGAAATTTAATCATAAACTTACTGATCATGTACTGAAAGACGTGGTATGGCAATTTATTTGTCCGTCGCCTGTCGAAATGGCTTGGACTAATTCGTGTGACTTCCAGAAAGACTTTAGATGAGACCCGACTGTGAAAAGTCAGGGTTTCGGTTGGATTCGAACCAGCGATGTAAACACCATGCCCAAAATGCAAGCGGCCTATCAGCTGAGCTACGAAGCCACATCAGGAGCTCAGAAATTCCACAATTGGACTTGGTGACCCACCCATCCCACTGTCTCATACGGAATCCACCAAATGGTCCAAGGGATCGACAGTCCCGACAGGATTTCTTGAACAGTTTACGCTGGAATCCACCAGGGCCACTGGTGACCATAGAAATTTTACTACTGACAAGTAGTTTGGCAGATTTATGATTTTAGATAGGACCCATGCTAGGCATAGTGTTTCTGTCGCTGGTTCGAATCCACCCGAGGCTCTGAGTTTTCGCAACTGGGTCTCATCTAAGATCATAAATCTGCCAAACTGCTTATTAGTAATTCAAGAATGTTTATTACACGACTGCGCGACGTTAATCTTGCCCAACTCATTGATATACAGCTGAGAATATTAATATTTCTGAGTAGTAGGGCATTTTGGTTTTCATATAGACTGAACATCACCCACAAATGATCGCAGCTGTCATATTCCCATAGACTTTCCAGCCGGCTCCTTCCAAAAATAAGCACAAGACTTGAGTTTCGTTTGCATTAGAACTCTTCAGGGGCTTGGCAATGGGCAATATGATTATTGTTGAACGCTCATTATAACCAGTCAACTATGGAAAAAAATCAAAACAAATCGGCCAAAAGAAGGTTCTTGATTTATTACTGAACGGAGCAGAATCATGAACATAACCTGTAATCCTGGACTGGTTGTCAACTGTTGTAGGTAAAGCATTGCACTTGAAAGCAGTTCGTAAAAGATCTGAAGATAGATACCAACTCATTAGAAAAGCGTCATTTGTTAACTGTTTGCACGAGATCACCTTTGCCTGGGAAGTTGAGGATGTTTCGACAGCGTGTTAGGTCTGTTTTATTTGCAAGGCGACGAGCCAATTAGATAGAGTACGCTATCAGACGAAGGGATTTTGTGCTGAATGTTCGAAGAATTGCAGAACAGAAGTAGCATTTACCCTATGTTTGGAGATGGCAAACTAAAACCTCACTTCCGCGCTTTGAAGTTTGCCGGTGCGTCACTTGGCGGAAGATTTACGAAGGGTTCTTTGAAAATTTGTACATGATTAACATTGTTTACACTTGAATTCCAACGTCGCATTTTAGTCGGACCGTTGAGATACCCTTCAAGTTGACCACTTTGCACGGAAAATCAGAGAGCAAAACTTATGTGTTTGTGTGTAACCTCTCCAGGGTAGCAACCTAGGGAAGTACAAATGGGTAAAAATGTCTCCATTTATGTGTTCTCAACAGACGCAGATGATTCACGTGCCAGCAGCCTGGACAACATAAGCCCCTTTTTACTGACTCAACTAATCTCAACATTTTTCATATCCAGAAGTCCATCAACCATCATCTGATTTCTCAAAACGATTGGTTCCCATAATAAATACATTAAACACGATATGTCCTTCTCTGCAACATCATTTCGTAAGTGCTTATCGCACATAAACATGTAGGTTGATCTAGGTCCCATTAACACATAATCACAGAAAGGTGGTCATGAATGACACGGGTGAACGGACACACACAGTCAAGGTTAGAGGGCGCACAATTGAACATGGCAGAACACTTCGTCGTTAGAACCCATTTGGTATCGAATAGGGAATATTGGTCTATTTGCAAACTGAAAGCTGCATTCACTCCAAAAAATTACGTCGGACTTGTCTAGTATTAACTTTGGGGATAAACATTCCTCCACGGGAACGGATCTGTTCGTCCCTCATCATCATTATGTGCGATCAGAATAAAAGTTACGGTGTATGGTAGGTTTTCGATTCAGCGCTGAGTATACGTTGTATGCATAGTATCCTGATAATTACTAAGAATTCGATGTATTATATGAAACTGTTTGTGGCTTCCAATCATGTCTATCTGAACTTTCGTCCACCAACCGAAGTCAATGTTAGTGACTTCCTTCGTTCTTCGACGTCCTAATCACCCGCAAATTTGCAGCGTGATTGGGAGACCCCTATATAAGAAACCTAAACGCACAGACATTTTGAAAGGTTCTTGTTCTGTGCAATATAGAAAAGTTTGCAAAGACCCAGTTACGCCAAACAGAGGGACTTTGCACAGAAAACGAAACCAACAAAGGCCACTCGTAAGAAGGAGAATGTTGCGGAATAGGTGGGAACACAGTTGCTATCGCCAGACGTGTACAGTGATCTTGATCGAAGAACCCAAGCCTACTCCACAGCAAGGTATACAATTCAAACCAATTAGAAGATCGGAGTTTGTGAAGCGTTCCCTGTAAATTTTCAGAGCATTCGAAATCATCTCCTCTGTTCTTTTGAAGCTGTGGGATTTGGGAACCACAGTTCTCTCCTCTGTTCTCGAAGCCAACTTGTTTTGACACTACGGTTGTTTTGGTAGTCGTCAACTTCGCGTTCCGTCAATTTTGACTGTGCTCTAATGTGTTTAGCCCTAGCTGTCTGTATGGCTTTTCCTCTCATTTCCGGTTATCTGTAAGAATGTTTAAAAGCACCAAACTATTTATGTTGGACCTTAAAATATGAAATGTTACTCCAGATGGCAACACATGAGATTTTATCACTGTTCTATGTCACTTATTTCACGGCAACACGCCGAAGTCGTCCGGAACCCACACTGAGGCAACTGTTTGTATATTTGCTGCAAAGAAATACTTCAGGAAAGAATGAACAAAATGAGTTCGAAAGCGATAGAGACACCAAAGAGAAATAGCGATTTAGGTGAAAATTATCACAGAATACGTCGTTTCAAGCATCTCTTAAAAGCCAAGGTTTGTTATAAAAGCTTCACACCGGTGGGTTCATATTACACAACCATTGCAGGCTGTTAACGGCAGGTCGTTTGAAAGCGTGTTGATCATTATAGCAACGGACAGGTAAGAGATATATGCGCCAAAGTTAGAACAAATGAAGTCAACCAGTTTGTTCGACATGTTTAACATGTTATTGAGAAATTGATCGACAACAACATAACGTTACCAGCAAGTTGTAATACTCTACGTTTCAACCATCTCGGGTGGTTTTCCTCAGGGCTGTTTTGATTGAAATCACATTAACATGTTAGTGTGATTTCGAGGAGGGTCACCTGAGGTGGTTGAAACGTAGAGTATTACAACTTGCTCATAACATTGTGTTATCCTCAATCCATTTATCAGTAAAGGACAGACACACCTGGTAGTTACTTTTATGGCTTAGCTGTACCCAACACCTCTATTAAATACGTTCGACCATAAATTCATTTTATATCGAAAGGAAAGGGGATTGAAAAGAAACGCTTTGCCTACAGATGCATACTCATAACATTGCACTTCTCGGAGGAGGGGGTATTGAGAAAGCATACTAGTCTCACTCCCCTCATTACTGTCAATGCAAACGATAAGTAAACCGACTAATTCCATTAGAAATGTTACTCACAAGTAGACTGACCAATTGGATGACAACTTCAGTTAACCGATTCAGACCGTTCTCCGTTTGTCATCTTTTCGTTACAAATCCTATAGTTGCTGCATGACCGGTACCATCTGGTCATCAAGCGAATTGTGCTTATTCAACCAAAAGGTTAATTAAGTGAACCGCTCATTGTTCCCATTTGAAACGCTTTGAGTTTTAACGACTGAGTATACGATTGTTCTCCCTTAAAGCAGAAAGCCATGCTCCTTAATTGATATTCAATAAACCTATCCAGAAACGAAATAGCCCAACATGAATCGTGAGTTACAAACAATGCGACATCTTGAAATAACGATAAAAAGTCGTCCGTAATTTTTATTGATGCAACGAATCGTCAAGCCCGTGAAAATATTCATGCGAGCGGATGTATTCTCCCTCTCCCTAGTCGTATGAAAGAAAACTTCCAGTCCTCTTAAATTAACTCATTCACGGACTACCACACGACCTGTATTTGCACACAGTTGCACCATTCTTGTGTATACGCCTTTTTAGACTGCGGCCAGTATTGACCGAAGGACGAGATTGTACGACAGGCAAAATTTCGCTAACCTAAGTAGACGATATTCGTACTCTCTGGCTTCCATCACAATAAGACCTAGCAAATTACGTGAGCACTCTGTATGTATACTTTATTGAGTAAATATTCCAAAAGTTGATCACTGCTCTAGGACATACAAATCTGAGGAAAGAAATGAAAGAAACTACTCCGTGGATACATCCTTATAAGCATTTCCATCACTGTACTAGTGTAAGGAGCAGGAGTGATGGTACTATACTACTCATCAATAAGATGGGAGAATTGAACGGGCTATCAGCCTCCTCAATTATTTCTTCTTCCAACATGTTCTTCACTTGTCGCTCGATGTCCGGCGGTAGATGTACAGGAGTTTTTCTGGGCTCGAGTGGTCGAAACCGAGCTGGCTTGATGGAGATCTCATGTTCAGCCTAGTCACAATAGCCATACGGATCCAGATCCGTGGTGAACAGATTTTGGAACTTGCATATCACATCATTAAACGATCGACTGTCACAGGCTGGTATTGCTGCGGGTGCGCTTGCTTCAATTTGTCCAAGCTGGGGCTTGCGTCTTTTCATTAAAGGGACCACCTCAAACTTCGTCACGAGTTTATCATGCTCCAAATCAATCATGACCTCAGCGCGTTCAAGAATATCCACTCCCAATATAGTCTGATGTGCGTTGGGGAAAGGACGAACGGCTGCTTGAATACGTGACCATCGATTCGGATATCATATTCTGCCAGGTCAGTAAGTTTGAGAGTAAACCGACCGACTGTTCGAACGATCATCGCACATGGCTGAACAATCTTTCCTGGCCTTAGCCTAACCAATGAAATCGCAGTCGCAGTGTCAATCAAACAACACGCCGAGCTAACATTGATTTCTAACCCAGCCTGAACTTACGTCTTATCAGTTGCCCCTATTACTGGACCTCCTTTCCCAGACAAAAGACAGCCATTGAGACGTTTATTTAAGTATAACTTCTTCTTGTCAAGTGGGCAAACTCGTCACCAGCGTCAATGTTTTTCGCATCGATAGCAGAAGTCGTTACGGCTATCCTACTTCCTTAACGTCAAAGCCGCCACTTCTTAGTCAACTTTCCCACTGCGGTTTGCAGGGCATTCAGTTCACTTTTTTCGCCTGCCTTCAACTCGGTGACTGTCGGGGAGTAATCTGTCAACATTTGTCAAGCCGCTTCAACCATCTATCTCAATGTCACCGGATGCGCGATGGGAGCAACCGTGAGCCGATCCCAGACTGTTGATGGCATTCCCTCCAAAAACTGGTCTGTCAGTATGCGTTGTTCCGAATCCTGGTCTAAATGTGGCAGAGCTCTTGACAATGCTACCCGCAGCGACAAGGCATAGACAAGATCGTCGCCACCTGGTCCACGCCGGGCGTCCTTGTATCGCCGCATTGTCACTGGCAGCCAGCAGGGCTGTCGAACTCGGTGATCAGCGCCTCCCTGGAGGCGGCTCACTCCAACTCGGCAGGGCCCCTTCGCGCCGCCTCTAGCACAGCCTCTGCCTTGCCAGTGAGCAACATCCGCAGAGCCGCCAGCTTCGCCCGATCGGTCTGGACTCCAGCCGTCTCCGCCACATCCTCGAAGTCCTCCAGGAAACTCCGGATGTCCCCATCCTCAAACGACTTAGTCACGGGATCTTCATTCTTTCATCCTGACCACGGCACTACGTGTTGTGAGCCAATAACGCAGATGCGGCAAAAGTTATTTATTAAGTAAATCAACAAGTGGCTTATTTGTTTCAACAAGACAACAAATAAAACACTCATTTGCGTACGGTACTGGGCCCAGACCGTCTCGGTTGCCACAGACGCTAATGCCCAGTCTCTTTACGTTCCTTTACCTACCATGAACCATTCCATGCGATGTTCCATGCCGATATTTCTTCTTGTATTTTTCCTGCGACTACTTCAATGATTAAATATATGCTTCGACCCCACAACGAATACCAGTCGTGTGGGTAGTGTAGTGAGGAAGAGCCATCTTACCATTCTACTCACACAACTGCAATTCACTAGTGGGTTTAAAGCATATATTTAATCATTGAAGTAGTCGCAGAAAAAATACAAGAAGAAATATCGGCATGGAACATCGCATGGAATGGTTCATGGTAGGTAAAGGAACGTAAAGAGACTGGGCATTAGCGTCTGTGGTAGTCGAGATGGTCTGGGCCCAGTACCGTACGCAAATGTGTTTTATTTGTTGTATTGTTGAAACGCATAAGTCACCTGTTGATTTACTGAATAAATAACACTTTCGCCATCCGCGTTCTCGGCTCACAGCACTAGTAGTGGTCAATTACCAAAATCACCCAATTATGCAGGGCCCAGAATGATTTTAGGACCACCAGTGTTTTGTAACGTAGTGGTTTTTTTAACTGACAGAGCCCATTTCGATTTACAGATGAAACATAGTGTTTCATTGTAATTACTATTTTTATGCACTACTGGATCAACGGGGTTATAAAACGGGCTCAAATCAACCACAATTTGTAATGAAGAGCCTAATGGCAAAGCCCTTTACTGGTAACAAATACTTAGCCAAGACATATTATGCCGACCACTCCACAATGAATTGGGCTGGAGTTTAGTTATTTCGGACACACTTCTACGTATATTTGTGCCAGTTCTTGAAGAAACCTCTCTCCAACAATACTCAAAACATGTCTCAAATCTCAATAAGATTCTTATTAGATCGCACCTTTCGGATACACAGAAGATTCTTACCTCGACAGAAAGCAGTAGACCCGAGTTAAAGTATCTCAGTATTGCACATACCTACCACGGTCGGGATTTGAACTCAGGCAGCGTTCTTGAACAACTGACCCTATATGAGACCCGATAAATTTCAATGTTGCGCTTTTTATCGGTATAACTGATGATCAGGTCGTCTGACCATCTTGAGAGAAGACAATACTGCTGGTAAACTTAAATGGGCTACTTCCCCTTGTAAGATAGGTTTAAGTCTTTACTTCCATCAAACCTGCAATACCTCAGATTGTTGGTCTCCAGTAAGGGTTTGGCTACTTTCATGTTGTAAGCCATTAACATTTGAGTGTAGCTTTTGTAGTAAGTTAAACTATCTGCTTATTCAGTTTCAAAAAGATGCAACAGGCTCGAATGTGGTTCTTGTTTCATAAAGTCGCTACCGGAATATGAATCTCAGTCATGAAAAGAATTTGCACTGTTGCTGAATTTGAATCTGGGTTGAAAATTTAGTTCACAGTATATGTTCCAATGTCTATCTGTAAATGAATGTTGTAGTTCATTGTGAGTTGTACCCAATCAAGCTTCGTGCATTTTCAGGTTGAACATTATTCACAGTTGATCGCAGTCTTGGGTGGTTGGATAGAATTATAGTGGTTTTTGCCTGTAGACTGGGCAGTAAAGCTTATGGTTTTGTCATTGTTACGTGGATGACAGTGGCATTTTTGCTAATAAGTTGATCTTTTCGCGTCTTGCCGTTGTTTTTCGCCCCACTGTAGACTAGATAAAAAACATTGCTATGTTGTGTTTCGTGGTTCTGCACAAGTATGGAAGAAGGGAACATTCTTAGATAGAAAGTGAAAGAAGTGTGAACCGTCTATTTCACGTGCATTGCTGACTGATGGGACAGAAACCAGTGTTTCTAAATAATCGAAATCAAGGTGAACTTTGCGGCTGATATTTTCGTAAGGATAGATGTGTCGATCAGTCTTATAAATGAGTAGCTTCCGTGTAGTATCCATAACACTACTCATGAAGAAATCTGGTGATTCCAAATTACCGGAACTAGTTTTCCTGCTCATGTTAGACGACACTTTATGTGTTATGTTATCACGGGCCAAGCTTAATCAGGTTCGGCTTTCTTACTTCGCTTCGTGCACTTTACAGAGAGCTTCAAGCTTCCGACAAGTTGATATCAAAAATTTGGTCGTGTATTGGATTCATCTAACCTTTAAAACAGATGGTGATCTTGACAACAAGCAAACCATTCTAACCCAGCTTGGTATCATATGTGGCATCCACGCCTATGAATCGAGACCACTGCACCTAATCTGAAACCTGTATTGGTCAGTACCGACTGGCATCGTCCACTCTTTAATTCCTACTACATTATTCTTCGTGAACTTGTGCGTTAATCAGCTATGTCAAAATGGTATTCACCACAAAATAAAATGGTTCCGTTATTGAAACAAGTTGACCACATAATCGCGTAACCAGCCTTCTACTGCTTTCAGAATGATAGAAATAAATGATCAATTGGATGTTGGATTTCGTACTTATTTGGGGGGAAACGATGCTATCGACCACAAGCCATGATAAATTTTACGGACAGTGAACACCATATCTTTTAAAGAAAATGTAAGACTACCACAAACAACCGACTACAGACTAACAAAAAATACTGTTCTTCCTGGCCTCTTAACCATAGCGTTAATCGAATGATCAATCATGCCAAACGGGGACTCGTCTACTCATTTGATAGGTGCTTACAGTCAAAGTGAATGTGGTCTCCGAATCACATGACGTGACCGGATGGAAAGAATGAAAATACATAATTTTCTGATGAAGCAAGTTGAATAAACTTAGGGTATTCAGTGTTACTAGCGGGAAAATCTTCACAATGTTGTTGAAGACAATTATCATGTGGATGAGATTTGCTTAGTCTGCATATAAGTGGCTTTAATTGTTAAACAAAGGCAACATTTTTGGATATGCGTTAAAATTAGTGACACTAATTCAACAGATTCTGAAAGTCTGTCAAAACTGATCGAACATTTGGCTAATAAGTAGAACCTGTGTTGTTTTGACTTCCACGTTACCATCAAACAATTCGCATTTAAAATCAACGTGCTTCACTATAGAGTTGACGTACCATCCGGTTCATCGGTACGAACTAGTAGCAGACTTGGCGAAAAAACTACAAAAGTACAGAATTTAAATAGAGTAGCGCATGAGAGTGAACATCATTTGAACGGTACACCGCCACTTCAGCGATGTTACGTTTAACCAAATCTCAAATCAAGCGGTATTTTGAAGTGAATAATTATGCCAAGTATATTTTGATGCAGTTGACACCCGACGGTCACTTGCTGAGAGGAACACTAGATTATGAGCGTATTTGGACTACTATTTGTGTGAAAGCCAGTGATGTCAATATACCGGTGGTTTCTATCGTAGTGAAATTAATAGGGATATTAAAATACACGAAGGTTCGAGAATTTAGATTGCTTCAAATTCAACTTCATCCACACTTGATTGTAACCATTTTGTTCACCTAAAGGTTTCTATCAACGCGCATAGGAACGAAACAGTTGACTTGAATCGTGCACTTATTAAGGCTCACCAATAGTACATATCCCCGTCAAGATAAGAAGCTGCGCTGTAGTCCTTTCGCATTTGGTCCCAACATGTTAACCATAACGCCAGTAACCCTCTGTGGACGTGACCTAAAGATCAATCTCAAACGTTCAAAACTGAAAACAGAGAGTTGACAGATTACTCGCAGCCATGTAGCAACTGAAGGGAAGACGAGAAAAATCACTTTTGTGAACAGTGCAAACCATCTATGTTAACAACTAATTTTGAGAGTGAGTTTGTGCCTCAAAGTGCAGTGACTCGATAAGGAGAGCCAACTACGAGCTGACTAACCACTTCTAACTGACTCTGATTATCTGTCTTGTCCAAGAGTGTGCGTACTTGAGCTGAGCGTTGAAGATTTGCATGACTCAGTGTATACAATGGCTGTACAAAATGAACTAGAAACTGTCAGGCACCTCAAACTGAAAGCGAACAGTTAACCTCAGGCTTCTCATCCCCACAAGTACTTCGGTTAGCCCATTTCAAAAGATGGCAATTAACTCGATTTTCGCTCTTACTAAAGCACAATAGTAGTGAATATCTCTGCCGAGAAAGGAATTCATGCTCCAGCCCTCCAGCCACCAACTTTATAGTAAGCCCATTCTGAATTTTCTTTCCTGAACATTTAAGCGCAACCCTGTATGAATTGTGTTTCAGTTGTTCGAAGAAGAAGAAGAAGAAGAAGAAGGAATGATCTGTCTACTTCAATCGCTAAACATATGATCGGAAAGTTTTGATTACCTAACAGCTGCAGACTTCAACGAATCAGGTTGCCCGATTGGCTTAAGGGGAGTCTCAGTTACCGTCTGTTAACTACAACCGATGACCGTTGGACCAAGACTTGATCATTACCCACAAGTGGAAGTGGTTGATTGTTCACATATGATAATTCCTTCGCACCTTAGGTGAAGTGATTGGCGCAGTGGTAAACACATTTGCCTCATGAAAGCGTGGCCGGAGTTCTAGTCCCGGCAGTGGCAAGGATATGCACTACTGACGGGCTCTAATGAGAACGAAACTCGAGTCTGTTGCTTCTGCTGTTTGAAAGGGACCGACTGTAAAGCCCATGGGAATACGACGGCGGTGATCAGTTGTGAGTGATTCTCAATTTATATGGAAACCGATATCCCCCACTACTCAGGTTTCTTTAACCGTCAACAGCCAGTTTGGGTTGATCTGCTGAGTATGCGTGAACAAACTGGTAGAGTAGAGACACTGCAAGATTCGTTAATCGAAAGGAAACGATAGAATAATGTTTTAATAAAATTCCTCAGCCAGTAAAAATAAAAATTCAGGGTATCATTGACAGTCTTTCGAGTGTACTCACCTATCAGGCTACGTTAAGCTGGTCTATGCACAAAGGTTTGTTTGTTCGTAACCAATATATTTTACTGTCTAAAATCTTCCATTATGCTCACACTTGTCTCTTGTTCAGTCCCAGATCGGAAGAATCTGTGAAAATTTTCAATCCAGCTGCAATAGTACACACCCCGATCGATGCAGATTCGGATTTCGAGGAGCCTGGCGGAGTAAAATGCGACTACTCTGGGACTGTTTGATTCCATCGAACCTGATGAGTGTCGTCATTGTTGTCGTCGTCTTGTCTGAAAGCTTTACTACTGTCTCAAAGCCGACGTTCTCACTGTTTTTCTGTAGATCAATTGTTGCGGAAAAATCTGTAACAGATTTCTATGCGGTTACGTAATCACTATAAAATGAATGTATGTACGTATGCCCGTTGCCCCTTTATCATCCGTGTCAGATTCTGTCAGAGTGCCCAGTTGATTATTAATATTTGCAAATAAAAAATGCACACAATTCTTCTCATATCAAACACTTCCCTTGTTTGTTAGAAGTTACCGAAAAACAATCAACTCTGAGATGTAGGATAAGAACTAACCTGAGTATGCTCAAACGTTCATTATCAGTGAAGACTTTTTGGCCGTTCGGTTCTGTCGATGACAATTGTACAGACTGCATCGCTCATCGAAGATTTCAGTTTATTTTTGCAATAGTTGATGAACTGGTTATTCTGTGTTGTAGATGACTGATGCAGTTTCGAGAGAAATCGGGAGATGAGTGTAAGGTGTGACCGTATATCGCAAAACATGCCGATGGGATTTAACATCAACCGAACATACCAAACTTCTAAGTCAGCTTTAAAAATGAAATCTTTTTTATAGCCTGCTCGAATGCGTGCACAGCAGAAACCTTTCTGCCTTTTTTCCATCCAAAATCATCTCTTTCCTCAAGAAAACGATTTTCTCTAATCGAAATAATCAGAACCATCCAGACCAGTCGAGAGGTAACCTGCGCTATTTTTACTTGTTCGGCTTTTAGTCTGCTATGGTGGTTTAGTAAACTTAACCATTATCTTCGGTAATTGTATTGTGATTTTCGGATTCGAGAATGTTTTTAGGTCGCTGTGCGCCATATAATTACCTTATAATTTCTCCCTGGTCACACACGTTGTTGGAGCGGAACAAATGTGTATCCTGCACCTGTCTTTTGGTCTGTCTTGAGAGCAGCTAACGGGAACAGTCGTGTTATTTTGGAGTAAAGATTTTCTGTGTTAATTATTACAAAGAGAGAAATCCGGCTTTTGTCAATCGTATTACTATATCATGGACAAACCAGCCCATTCTTTCGAAGGTTTACAACGCAGCACACGTTAAAGTGAACTGTATTACATCGTTTACATAGCTTAATCTGATAATTGCTCTACCTGGCATAAATAAACACATCATATGTTACAACATCGGAATAAGTGGACATGACACAAGTAAAAATCTTTATGCACGCACAGATCGACGGCATTTTGGATATGGAAATTCTGTATAAATCTAAACGAGGAGGCTATTTTAGGTACATAAACCGTTCGACGAACTTAAGCGGTCTGACTATCGTTTGCAACCTTTTCTGTTAGAAAGATAAACTCCAGACAAACATACGGACGGCCGAAATGTCGCAGTTTCGTTACGAATTGTAAAGGTCATTATTTTCGGACTTCATAATTTCGTTCTTCTAGTCGGGCTGACCAAATAATTTCATTTTGATACGTGCGTATCGATCGATATAGCTAAATATCACAACACTGCGGAAGTATTTCACGAATGAAACAAC
The DNA here is from genome assembly GCA_013368495.1 of Paragonimus heterotremus. Lineage (NCBI taxonomy): Eukaryota > Metazoa > Platyhelminthes > Trematoda > Plagiorchiida > Troglotrematidae > Paragonimus > Paragonimus heterotremus. The sequence continues at coordinate 155,089 of LUCH01000117.1, read as the reverse complement.
GAAAGTCAACATCTACGAGGATACGACAGCCAAATTTGCGGCTGGAGTGAAAAAAAGTGTATTAATAGGTAGTAGTGGATTAGGCTCACACAATGTGAACATCACTCACAAGTGATCGCAACTGTCACACTCCAATATACTTTTAGTCGCTCCAGTTAGAGTTCGTCGGTATTGCACGTCCTCACAACAGCCTGAACTAGAACTCCGATCATGTTTTCACTAGGTAACCGTGGCACTACTCACAAGTGTGGATGATTAAGCGTTTCCATATGATAATTCAGTCGTGCCTAATGTGGGATCCTTGTTGTAGTCGTCATCAGGGTAGTCTCACGAAAACTTGGCCGGAGTTCTAGTTCAGGTGGTGGCAAAAATATACACTACCAACGAGCACTAGCAAAAGTGGAACCAGGGTAAAAGGCTTATTTTCGAGAAACTTTGGGCGTCGCAGCAACAGGTAACCAGGGTCATGATTCATCATCTGAATCTTCAATCTCCCTCACACGACTCAATGTGGAAGCCGTCGGTTTGATTTCCAACAGAGGTAGTAAGTTGTTTCCTAAACATTGGACTGCATCTCGATGTCTTGTTCCAATAGTATAAAGTTGTTTAACAGGCAGATCTGGCTCTGACGGATCGTGTTTGACGAGTTTGTTTATTTTGGTGTCAAGCTGTGCACGTGAACTCACTTCCAGCTAAACTGTTTTCGGGATGTGGGAGATATTTGGGGATTGGTGATTGAATTTTTGGATTCGTTGCGGCAATTTCAAATCTGTAACACCGTTACAGAAAACTTATCAGAATTGTGAGTGGGAACTATCTGATCTGCAGAAAGTGGGCAAGGATGAAGATAAATGTCGCATTTTTCTGTGCACTTCAATTCCCGCGTGATGATGAGATGGAAACACTTTTATTGAACAGATTTGGAACAAAATTCTAATATTACTTTCGGGATAGTCTTTGCTGAATACCAACACTCTACCAACCCGATGCATCTTGTTGATTGTGGGAAATTGACCAAGCTTAACTCACATACTGATTACTTACATGTTGTCAAACGACCATCGAAAAATAGCTCCTTGATAGCTCACAACTAACGACCGCCAAAGGCCATCAGCGCCATATTATCAATATGTTGATTATCAACATGCCCGTCCGCCTCCCGTGAAGCCAAACACTTGCGATATGCAAATGGCAGAGTCGTGAATTTCAAGTTGAGCGTCACCCATAGATTTTACAGTCGGCTGTTTTCTGAACTACCGACTAGCAGGGTTAATGAGATCGGAGATTTAGTCCTGTCTATGAATTCCTAATCGCGGGGTTATCGTAAGCGGTTAACAGACAGTAACTGTGTCTCCTGTAGAACCAATCGGGCAACCTGATCATTAATCACTAGCGATAGTGGTTGAGTGTTCAGATATGATAATTCCTTCGCGCCTAATGTGAGATGAGTAACGCAGTGGTAAACACATTCGTCTCAGGAGAGCGTGGCCGGAGTTCTAGTCCCGACAGTGGCGAGGATATGCACTACTGACGAGCTCTATTGAGAGCGAAACTCGAGTCTGTTGCTTCTGCTGTTTGAAAGGGACCGACTGTAAAGCCTATGCGAATGCGACAGCTGTGATCAATTGTCAATGATATTCAACTTGAAATTTATCAAATCCCGAACTGCTCTTCAGTAATCATAATACGGAAATATAATTTTGATTTATCTCTTAGACGCCCAAGACGTAGGTTCCTCTGAGGTCCGTAAATCATTAAGGAAGTCAAATCCTACTTGTCTGTACATTGTTTTTATTCGCAAGTCAACCTTTAAACAGTGAGCATCAACAATAAATGGATTTACCTTCACCTGGATACAGCATCAGAGTAAACTCGCCATCGAATTGCAGTTACGGGGCCTTAGGAAAGTTGTGCATTAGACTTTTTTGCTCCATGACTCAAGATGCCCTTGGGGCTGTACTACAACTCCAATGGGTCATCACTTATGTGTGGCTCGCTGTGGGCCGCCTTACGCAGTTTGAGTTATTTGGCTTTGAGTGACTTGAAAAGATCAGTCTTCTGTGATACCACTTAGTAGCCTGTGTTCTCTACCCTTACTTCACATTGCCAAACCATTTTAATCAGCCGACCAAACGGACGATAACTGTTTCTGCACACATTGTGTTTGATTCAGGTTTTGAAGTACTTTTAGTGTGTATGCCGAAACGAAGTCCGTTTTAACATGTCTCAGCTTCCCGGAAGCGTCAAAAAATGGCAGGGTTTCAGTCATGATCCACTTTTCTTACACAGGTGGTCTCTTACCTACTGGTCGGCTCAGCTGTGTCAACGTGAGTGACAGGAGAGGATGGAACATAGTAAAAGAAAGTCCCGTTTGAATCTTCACTGAGAATAAGACTTGCTGGCCAACCTTAGACTTCTTGAAAGTATGTCCTATACCGGAAACTTAGGTTTTATCTCAGTCTGACATTGGATTTGTTTGAAACGAACAACCTACTGCTACCAACAGTTAGATGACCACCAGTTCATGATTCCTCATTTTAAATCAAGCACAAGAAAGAATGCAGCTGAAAAAAAGACGCAGGGTGCACGAAATTTTGACGGATACCTCAAAGTCAATCAAGTTTACTTGGGAAAAGAGTTTAAAAAGATCCAAGAGGTAACAAAGAGAGCTTTCTATATGATAACGTGATAAAGACTATGCACTGGCCTTATCGATCGGATGCGTCGAGTGCTACTACTTATCTCTGTATGCTGACATTGGGGAGAATGGTGTGGATAACTTCCTGATACAGTAACGAAATTCTGACCACTCAACAACTGGGAGCAGTCCAGTTAAGCTGTGCAATAACCGTGTTCTCCAAACCAACGTGCTTAGTTTGAAATCAGTTGAAGCTGTGTACCATCCTGGCTGTGACCTCCAGTCATCTCGAGGAATTGTGTTCAATAACCTGGGTAATCAAATGCATCCCACAAACGATTGAGATGATGGGTCTGTCCATCTTAGACACATCGATCTGAGTCTATTCGAAGCTCCAGTCCTTCGGTTGAAGATACTGTTCAGAACGACCCACCACAGTTGCGACTGTCTGAACACCTCAGAAACAAACAACGCAGAAACTATAACAATGCCGTCTCTCATTTAAACTGTGACGGATGTGGTGGTTGTCACAAGACCTATTTCATATCACTGTTGTTTTAGTACGTTGTCGAAAATAAGCTGTTCATCTGCGCTCGGGAGATAAAAATTTGAATTACTTTGTTTGGGTGTTAGTACTACTGCGTCTAATTCATCTCTTAGGTTGAGTCAAGTCAATCACTTCATTTGTGTGTTTCTGGAACCATCACATGTATGCAAAGTATATAAAGATGCAGTGTGAATCGTGTCTAGGTCAACTGAGGAGATGGTTGCTATTCACCTGATGACTGACTGTTGGGCTTTTTCGGAAAATACGGTTGATCTGTTGTCCCAACAGGCACTGAACTAAAAGAACGCGATAGGGTTGGGAAACACACCTGAAGTGGAGAGCAGAAAATACCGAATGCGCGAGATGCCAAGCTCACTCAGCAGCGCTTAAAAGCGTAATAGATTGAAAATGTGGAAAATCTTAAGGCAATTTAAACGACACGCAAAAAGATGCAAACCGATCAACCGTGAAGATTGAGCTAACAGTTGAGTGGTATGAAAATGTAAACAACTGCTGCATGGAGTACAGCGGACGACCGACAGAAGTGACAATAAGTTATTAATAAACGGAACCATGCATTAGGAATTGACAAGCCGAAGTGCGGAGGATGCTCTGATCACTTGTTCACTACAAGACGAGTGACAGGTGGATGAACACTAGAGTGTATTTGACGGCCACACTACAACTTTCATACATGGAAATCTGGAGAAGGCCGGTTGTATTGGGTGAATAGCCTATCTGAAACATCGCCCACTAATTAAGAGCCATCATTGTGAACGTAATCATCTTATACATGATCGACTTTTCTCAGAGGCGACTAGCTTAGGTCTACAGATCAACTGAAGTAACTCATCGGCTAGATGTCTTTAGGTCTGTGCCTATGTAAAAACCATTAGACCACAGCTTCCCTTCATTCAGTTTAACTGACCATAGTGACAATATCATAATTTATCTGGTGAATTTACTTGTCAATCCTCTACACTGCACAACAGTCATAGCCATTTTTACCTGTAATTCGACAAGCGTGCAACTGTCGTGTTGATTATATCAGGAAGAGGTCATCTCCGTTGTCTTGGTGATTCAAAAGTTGTGACATAATATTCAGTGTTCGCCAGTCGGTCTATTGAACTGAACAAATAACTCAAAACAAATGTGAGTAAAACCGGCAATAAACACGTTCCTTTCAGGATTACTTCCAGATTCTTGCGATTAACGTTTTCTGAACTGCACAGTGCCAATATAATAACTGTTTTTCAGTCGAGAGCATGTGTTAGAATCCCCAGAATTTCGCCAGGTGGAGAAGGCTATTAATGCTTATAAACGCCAGAAACTTTGGTGGATGCATTTAAAAGAACGTGGAATAAATAAGACGAAGAAATCAATATGAACACTGCTGTTTCATAAATTGTAAGACTTGCGAGAATGTGGGATATGAACAACTATCCGGGTGCGATTTTAATGGAGGAAAGTGATCATAACTTGAACACGATCAGTCATGCATGTAACAAGTCCACATCAACAGACACTCACTCCCGAGTGCTGTTACTAGAAGCACAGCACCGTTTCCAATTATTCAGATAACCGCGCTGCTTGAAGAATTCAACCATAAAATTGTCACTAAGGAGAATTTACCACACAGTGCAGAACTCGAAGCAAATCGGAGTTAACGAAGTGAAGTCAAGTTTAAAGTACATCGGCAAGGGATGGAACGGGAAATCAGGAATAAAATATCGATGTAACATTTCGAATAGCCCTAATGAGTTCATTGGAATTAAAAGGTGTGTTTTGGCGAGTAGTCTGTTTTTGACCACTCCTCAAAGTGACAAATTACGGGCCAATTTGCGAAGAAACTTTATCCACCATACGGGAAGCACGCTGAGATAACATGCACTGAATGAACTGGAAATGACCTCTGCGAGGACTGACGGTCTGACTGGAAATTTGAGTTAACGCTTTACGGCAGCAGAATCACCCACAACGGAAGATCGTGTTCAGTTCGATAAATATTTTCAACACATTGTCAGAAAGCAAATCGGTTTCAAGTCTAACAAATTGAAAGGCGGCCTGAATTTTGCAAGTATGGCATCACAGCATCTCCTAGCGAACCAGACAGACTTACCTGCAGAAAGTGACAGATATATTGTGTGATTCGCTGAAATTCAGCAAACTTTTAAACGAAAGAGATAGAATTAATGCGATTGAGAAAAACATCTCTAGGACTGTAAGAAGCCTTAAACAATACGGTATAATAGACTCCGCGACACTGGAACGAACCAGACAAACTGGAAACTCAACAACCAGACCGTACAGTTTGCCGAATGTTCACAAGGATATGCATTATTTCAAGTTGGACATCACCCACAATTGATCGCAGCTGTCGCATTCCCATAGACTATCCGGTCGGCCCCTTTCGAAAAGAAGCACTAGACTCATGTTTCGCTCTCATTAAAGCCCGTCAGTAGTGCATATCATCGCCACCGCCGGGACTTGAACCACGGACATGCTGTTCATGAGGCAACCGTGGTTACCACTGCGTTATTGACCCCAATTTAGGCACGATCGAATTATCATATGTGAACGCTTAACCATCTTCGTTTGTGAGTAATGATCAGGTTGCCCGAAAGTGGTTGAGAGAAAGTGGTTGAGAGAA
>LUCH01000117.1:109001-149154 GCA_013368495.1 Paragonimus heterotremus | reverse complement strand
TCTCTCAACCACTTTCTCTCAACCACTTTCGGGCAACCTGATCATTACTCACAAACGAAGATGGTTAAGCGTTCACATATGATAAATCGATCGTGCCTAAATTGGGGTCAATAGCGCAGTGGTAAACACGGTTGCTTGCTCATGAACAGCGTGTCCGTGGTTCAAGTCCCGCCACTGGCGATGATATGCACTACTGACGGGCTTTAATGAGAGCGAAACATGAGTCTAGTGCTTCTTTTCGAAAGGGGCCGACCGGATAGTCTATGGGAATGCGACAGCTGCGGTCAGTTGTGGGTGATGTTCAACTTGAAATTAACCAAATCCCCGACTACTCATCAGTAATATGTATAATTCTCCATATCACTTGATGACGTGGTGGCTAACAAAGTTAATAGAACCCATTTAACGGGATATCGTGGCGCATTCTCTAAAATGTTGATTTGGGTTCGTCGGTTCTATCTGGTCACCGAGTTTGGAAAACATAAATGTGCTTTACCTCGGTATATGCTCCTTGTTCACAATTCTGTCACTCGTAAAAAACATTGACTAACTCTGTGGGCATTTCCGCTGCGAAGTTTCAAATGTTAGCTTGCCCGAAGACACAGTCAAGTAGCTGGTATTAACTTGCATGCAGAATGTACAATTTAAGATTGATGGGAAGAGGTACTGTCAGAAGGACGGGGTTGCGCTGGGATCACTGTTAGGATCATTGTTGGCAGATACCTTCATGGCAATGTTAAAACAAACTACGCCTCTTAGGATTGTCAACAATAGTACTTTCTACAAGAGGCACGTGGACGATACCATCTGTGTAGTTAACGAAACTGTGGGTCTGGATAGCCTACTTACTGAGGTAAATACATCACATCCTAATCTCCGCTTCAAACACAAGGCCGATAAAGATGGACGAGCAACCTTCCTGAGTGTTGAATTGAATCCTCGTTCAGTTCAGAAGGACATTTACAGAAAGGAGACTTGCATCGGCCAGTATACTCCCTTTTCCTGTTACACGCCCCTCAGTCAGAACAGCAACCTCGTTCATGGTTTAACATATAGTGCTATGAATATATGCACTGATGACATGATTGAACCAGAAATTGTGTAGTTAAGGCGCATATTCAAAGGGAACGCTTATCCTATAAACTTCGTTGATTTACGAATGGAACCGACAGAACCTAAACCTAAGCTTCCATCCGCGGAAAAAAAGTTGGTTTACATGAGGATAGATTACAGATGGAATGCGTTGGATAAACTGGTGTCTCGTAGATTAAGTAACACAAATGAGAAGACCTACCGTGCGTAAAACTCAAACATACACTGAACAAATGTGTGATTTCATTTAATACCGACTCTTTCGCATGCTCATTTGGAACAAGTTACGTCGGTCACACAAGCAGACGTCTTTCTTAGAGGATACGTGAACACCACCCCCAAATGGTTGACTAAGGGCGAGGTGAATATAATTTCGAGTTCAAGTCTAGCGCACCTTGTTGACTCAATACACCGAATCTCACTGGGAGTGGATTTACAGCACACTGATTGACCGTAGCTTACTGTGCATCACTGGTTGACTTCGTATCGATTGGCTCGTCCATTCCAATTCACTTACCGTGTGGACAGTTTGTCAATTTTAACTCGGAACGATTGGAATGTACATTCATGGGTAGGCGTATAAATGGTCAGAGATTTGGTAACATAAGTTAACCACCACTCAGAGCTGATTGCAATCTTCACATTGTTTGTTTGATAGCAAGCGCCGGGATAGTTTAGTAAACTTCATGCCAGTCTGCGACTACCCGCCGATGGTCGTGAAGTGGAAACATAAGTATGCGAACACAAGTGGGTAAGGCTTCAAAATGGGACCAGTTGCAATCATAACAAACACTCGTCGACAGGTTAGGTGTAATATTAAAAGAGTATTGATACCTCATCTCAGTTATTTTCCAATCCCCTGAATTGGACCCACACTCGATCTGTGTGATGACGCAGGATCCACTAGTCCTTTAGTTCCGCTTCGGTGGTTTGTCAATAGGATGAACAACTCCACACACATTTCGATTATCTAGAAAGATCTCGTTTCAAAGAAAACTTTTCCATTCACGGGAACTTCGCAGGTTCTGTAGCGTCGTTTGTCATCTGTTGTCATCAGTGGTCGTCACAACGCGACTGACAGTTCCAGATTTCGCTGACTTGGATCAACAAGAGTCCACTTTAAGCAAACACGGTGGCTACTCCCTAGTGTGTGTGTGCGACGAAAATATATATCCAAACCGTTTTGTGGTGGCCCCGGACTGGGCTTCGCTAAATCGCGTTCCAAAGTATCCAGTGCTCTGACTGTTGATCAGTTGGAACGTGGATGATACACTGTCACTACGAAATGCTCAACAGCATCCTGAAAAATTCTAACAGACAGCGAAGAATTATTATCAGTCGCAATAGCATTTGACACTGCATGTGCAACACAAGCAGTCAGTAGAACGTTGACAGCCTACTCACCGGAAGTTGGATTACCTACACAGGCATTTATCCACTCTCGACGATTATTCAGTGGAAGTGCTGAGAACTCATTGTTCAAATGTGTCCATTGGTACAGCCGTTAAATACTGGAACAATTCTGTACTCATTGAGTTCATTCTGAGTTGTGTGGTCATATGTGAGGTGTAAATATTATAAGAGCTGTGTAATACTACAGGTTATCTCGAACCAGTCAGTTGGATTCAATGATTCAACAAGTTGGATAGAACTGGTCTGAATCACTCATGTCCCGCGTGGTCTAGCGGTTAGGATTCCTGGCTTTCACCCAGGCGGCCCGGGTTCAACTCCCGGCGCGGGAGCTTCCGTTTTACAGTTTTCTTCGTGTTTCTATCTCATATGTAATCTTTCTGCATCAACTTTGTGGCAGAACACAAACTACAGTCGAGGAGAAAACAGTCAGCACATTGCAATACGTTCGCAACGTTCAGTTAACAGTAGTTGAATCAGTTACAATCATTTATGTGTGATATGCCTGGGGAAAAGAGCTCGTGTCAGTTTTCGTTAACCTACTGTTCGGGATCCTCCAAAGTTGTAAATAATGCGAATTAGTGTCCATATGTCAAAAATTGTGCCCCGAGATTGTAATACTAAATAGTGGAGAAGGTGAAATTGTTAACAAATGTGAATAGGAATGAGAGTACTGATGAGCAGTCGGGGATTTGGTTAATTTCAAGTTGAACATCACCCACAACTGACCGCAGCTGTCGCATCCCTATAAACTTTCCAATCGGCCCCTTTCGAAAAGAAGCACTAGACTCGAGTTTCGCTCTCATTAGAGCCCGTCAGTAGTGCATATCATCGCCACTGCAGCCGGGACTTGAACCACGGACACGCTGTTCATGAGGCAACCGTGTTTACCACTGCGCTATTCACCTCACGTTAGGCACGACCACATTATTATATGTGAACGCTCAACCACTTTCCCTCAACCACTTTCGGGCAACCTGATCATTACTCACAAACGGAAGTGGTTGAGTGTTCAGATATGATAATGCGGTCATGCCTAACGTGAGGTGATTGGCGCAGTGGTAAACACATTTGTCTCAAGAAAGAGTGGCCGGAGTTCTAGTCCCGGCAGTGGCGATGATATGCACTAATGACGGGCTCTAACGAGAGAGAAATTTGAGTCAAGTGCTTCTTTTCGAAAGGGGCCGACTGGAAAGTCTATGGGAATGCGATACCTGCAATCAATTGTGAGTGATCTTCAACTTTAAAGAATGAGAGTGTTCTACCGTCAATGAAGTTCTTCAGTGAAATGGAAAACACGTTCCAGCTTCGTAGTCCCAGTTCACTGCTGATTCCAGCGGGTGTAATCTACATCACTTTTAAGTTTGTTGACCAATAAACTGTTCGTGCGCATTGTTTATGTGTTCGTTGACAGTCTCATATTCTACTCACTATCTTCCCTCAGTCAACACCCTGTTCAAGTAAGCGTATTTTACATGGTCCAGAAATTTTAATTCGATTTGAGTGAAGAATAACTGCTGAGTAACCACTACTGATACACTTTAACTGGAGAGTTCTACAGGTTTCCTGCCGTCAGTTATGTTCACTGGTTCGAACAGTTGCGGTTACATATGGCCTCTAAATTCTCATGAATGTTTGAATGACCTATACTGTTCAACTGTTCGTCATATCTCACTGGTATGTCTTGGTCACGCTACAAATGCTGCTGTCTTGTGATATGTAAACCATCTTCAAAACTTAGCTGACAGGTTGTGTACGCGAGTTAAGTCGCTGTCCACTTGATGGACATTATCACTTTTGTTAGTTCCTATGCGTATCTGTATACGTGAAATCCAACTACGTGAAATATGTCACTCTCAGTTAAGGGTGCGTGTGAAAAACTCAGTTGCCGAAATTCCCAGGATGAAAAAGTGAATCGTGTATAGGAAACTTTTGATTTACAACCGTGGGAAATATAAACCTTACAATGAATGTCCTACCCTTAACGAGCCCAACAGTACTTTTCACGGCTTGCAATTGTTTACTGATTTGCAAATCATTCACTGTTATCAATGGGCGATCTTTCGGTTAATTTCTCTTGAAACGGAAAATTCTTTATGCCGCGTTTTTGACAGACATTTCAACACAATTGTACATGTGCAATCGAGAAGCAGCTTCGACCTGTCGAAGAAGTCAGCCACAACCGAGGTCAACAGGATTATCGATTAATTCATATCAGAAATATTTTCGAGCGATCCACTGCAATTTGTAGAGTCGTTTCGAGTCAGCGTTTCCCTCTTACGATTGGTGAACAGCAAATTACAGTCGGAACGGTACACTTTGTGCTGAACTCACTAGATACGTCCGGGATAGATATTTGTCGGATTGCGTACAATACGTTAAAAACATGTTGCCGAATTTCGGTACACAAGGAAGATACCCTCCAAATAGTCTGCCCTGGTAATTGATGTGCTTCTGCTCTCGTTAAAGCCACCTTTCAGTGAAACAGATTGGATGTTCAGATTATCGGAAAATATCAGTCGAACAAAGGGAACTCAAGTGTCTTGAGTTCACTCTTTGATCAAAGTGTATGTGAAGGTTCTATTGTATTTATAATTGTAGGTTGGCTAACAGTGACAACTTTCTGTGGAAATATAGCACTAAATGCACCTCTAGACGGTAATTGATATACACATCGGAAATTCACGCCATACTTGCTAATACAAATGGGTTTCCTAGCTGACGTAGTGAACATTTGGATTGTGTTCGCGCAGTATACTGGTTTGCAATGTATCTGTTGTCATTGGCGTCTGCACAATTGTTATGATGTCATGAACCTTGGGCTAATTATCTGGGCTCATGTACCTAGATAGCCTCGAGGAGATGAACAGAAGTTTAAAGCCTTCACTAGTTTTCTATGCGGCAAACGAAAAACGGAACAGTTCGGTATCAAAGCTGAACACCATCCTTTTCTAGAGGTAGTTGTCAATCCTCAAGTTAACGGGTGATTTATGTCGATAATGTTACGCAAACTGACGGACCCTCATTTGTTTGACACCAACTCATTCAGTAGTACCTTGTCCTTGTGTAGCATAGAGTGTAAAGTTTCTGTCTGCTCGTTCAAAAATTAGAAGTTTATTGGGTGTTCTAGTGAGTCATGTTACAGATCCTCATTGCAACATTACAGGCTGCAATGTTTGATGGTCCAATCGAACCAGTTAGACAAAATGGACAAATATACCAACAAACATATCGTTTCCGGTAAAGGAAAAACAGTCTATTTTGCGTCTGGGTATGTCAATTCTGTAACAGTTCATCAGTCTTTCTAAAATGAATAGACAGACCTGATGCACGAAATCAGAACATCAGGCTGAATCTTGGGCCTTGGAACCAATAAATTCACTGGTAGTTCTGGCCAGAATCAATGAAGCTTATGTTCAGACTACTACAAGTGAAAATGAGGGTGCGACAGCAAAATACCAACCTGGATCGAATCACGCAATTCTCACACCGTGCCAGCGGTACTACAGCTCCGCTACTCAGTCAGAGACTTTGACCTGTACAATGTCAATCTCATCTGTTCCTATACCTATACCCCACTGGACAACTTATCGTACTGTAGGTCATTTGGGTATGTCCCCATATGTTGGTTACATTGAATATTGGCCAAGTATTTCTACCACTGTTAAATGTAACACATTCTGGATTGATACCACGAAATTCTACTTAAAATATCCTTTGTTCACTTTTTGCCGCTTCATTGAAATGTTTACGCCACCGCATTACTGACTGATAACTGCTGACGATTAATTTCCGTATTCCTAGTTTACTTGGATGTAAGTTGTACAGTTGGCTAACCATTATCGATTTATGTACAGAACCAGTTTTATCTGAGTAACCCTTCGATATTCTGTCTTGTTCTGTCCAAAGCAAGTGGTTTACAGCTGTCCCAATAGACTCTGTATAGCCATGAATGCTTACAGATTCTACAGCGGCTTTTTGACAAATCTAGTCTCTCAACTTCAATGTGTTTACGGTCGTTTTCCCACCGGTGAAGTAAATTTGCAGCGTGCTAGACAGGATGTGGTTGGTTATTTTGTTCACCAGTTTTTCTCCAACAATTTATCATCGACAGTCTTTATATGGCTAAATTTCCCACCTCGGTTCTTCTGAAGCCATCTGGACATTTTTGTTTTCTTTCTAGACTGTCCAACACACACTTGCATGTTCGTAAGTATTATCAAATTCTTCCAGTCTTTGAGGTCCTCATCAGCTCCGTTAATCCCATTGTGAACTTCTACGTAAATGGGCTGAGAAATTTCGTCCGCCTTATTTGTGACCCTTATATTCATTTAGAAGCCTTAGTTGTGGTAACTGTGTCACGTCCGACGAGTGTTTTTATTGAAGCACTTTCTTGTTAACTAACTGCGGGGCAGGGTAGCCATTCACGATTCAGCCTATTTGGGCAACGGTTCACCTGTGACTGTGGTGACATCATTCGGACCTTGTTGACTCACTGGAGAAGTCTATAGTCACACGCGATCGCGCGGTGTAAGTATCCATGCAGTCGTTCAACAGCATCGCAAAAATACATCACTGCATTCTTGATTTGAATTTGGCGGCACAGATTCATTCTACGAATATTTCAACAATCAATCTTGAAACGGTGCGCATGAGAAAGTCGATAGAGCCCTCAAGTTAAACAAGTATCCGGAAGTGATAGTGTTTTGACACAATAGTGATCAACTTGAAATTTCTACTTAGTGCTTACTCAGACCAGTCTTTGCTGCAACCTTCACGGTTTAACTATAATTTCTGTTTGGTATGCTTTTCTTGTGATCGCATTGCTTGAGTTCCATAGGGTTCAGCATAGACGAACACAGTGTTAATGATGATAGCTGTCCTCCTTGATAAGCGTATTCGGAAAAAATGCTATCCAAATCACTATACCAAGCAGCATTGTCACAAGGTACCACTATTGTTGGCGTAGCTGCGCCGATCTTCACTTTATCCATCAGAGCACGGAATCACTGTCTACAGTCATTACTGTCGTAGGAACTCCATCACACCACATAGGTCGTAACAAAACGTTTTGTCAATGTTCCGAGCACATTTACGTGTAGGACGCTGTGGTTGGTAACAGAAGTGCATGCGTTCGTCCTCTTCAAGGAACGTCTAATTGACATTGGGAAAACAAGTGGAAGTTCGTCTCACCAATCCAGCAGTGAGTCTTGGAGCTCCCATAGCACTCCAACAGTCGATAAAAATAAAGTCGTATCTTTCGGTTCTCATTTGTACTGACACTGACGGAAATTTGGCATAGCTTCTTCACAGTGATGAACCACGCATTGAAATAGCGACTGTTAGTAGTTGTGGATACTTCTTTTGTAATCTCTGGTTTCGCACGCATTTTAAAGCATATGAGTCACTATCGTGTTCATGGAGATCTACTCCAGTAACATTCCGATTTAAGATTCATTCGAAATCTTACTACTGTGCCCTCTCCGTGGTTGCGCTTCATAACTGACGCAATAGACATAGAACCAATAATATGCGGTCTTGCAATTGACTTCATTTAGGCGAGCTACCCTGCACCCATCATCGTCTCTTTCGAAAGCTTAAATAATGCGCTGGCGCGTATCGGGACTGATGCGGCTGCGCTTGCGTCTGTCATCCATGGCTGACTTTGAAATACTAGAGCATGTTTACGAGGCCACTTGACTGTACCCGTGTTGTAGGTCACAAGATGATTGACGAAATTCATTAGTTCATGCACTCTGTCCCATATGAGCTGTACTCTATGCCTCAACTGGACCACATGACGGCTTTAACAACTCAATCGTTTTTTCGGACATCACCCTGTCGCAACAGCCGATGCATGCAGTCGGAATCAAGAAGGCCACAATACATGACCCCATTAGACCAATCATGTCCACAGCCTGAAAATACAATGAAGAAATTCTGCTGTCCTAAAACGAAGGACTTACACAAAAGATACATTCTTAAGGGAAACCAGTACGGAAAAAGTTATAGACACAAGGACCACCCCCAGCACAGGTCTTGCTGAAGTAGTAGGATATTTATGCAACTCGTTCGAAAATTCAAGCGATTGTGGAGTGGACTCAAACAGTAGGGAAATAAACAAGCAGGTCACTTTTAAATTCTGCTGGGGGATCCCGCCTAATAAATAAGCTTTGGAAATGAAAGCGGAATAATCAACATTCCAACCTCCTCGGATGGTTTCACTCAGTAACTTCGTAGTCGGAACTTTATTAACCAAGGAACAGACGTCACATCTGCTTTGCTGTGGTTGAGTCAGCATGTTTTGCACATCAGCGGAATGGCGGAATCCATTGTCTATTACGTGGGATAGGGAGTAATAATGATAGGAAGCGTCTGTGTCTGGTGTTATTTATTAGTTCGCGCCAAATTGTGTACAGGGGTTTGCTAACACTGCATTTGATGTGTGTACTTTCGATGTTTTTGGTATTGGTATGTTCTCCGAGCTTGGCATTTAGGTTGCAAACGTTTCATCACCAAGCGAGGTGACATCATCACTGCGTAATCTTTTTAGCTTATAGTTTTTTGGGCGTGGAGGTTGGTTACCTCGCTTGGTGATGAAACGTTTGCAACCTAAATGCCATGCTCGGCAAACATACCAGTACCAAAACCATCAACCCGAGCTACGAACAACACCACCACTGTTCACAACTATCCGAAACGTTCGATGTTATTAGAGCGAGTTTCAGCACAGCACCGCTTTGTATGGGAAGGTAGATCCTTATTAACTACTCGAGCTTCATTAAAACAAACGTTGTGACTCATTGATAGTGCGTGTGGCGCAAACCGCTGCGTTCTTCTCTATCCATTTATTAAAAGCATGCCGAACACGACGCTCAGACTGTTTGAATTTATTTCTAATGAAATTACCGCGGATATTTTCCAAAGGCCGAATCAATTCTGTGCTCGTTTCAATGCGAAAGTTTAAGGCGCTCAATTTACTAAATAACTAAGTTTTCTGACGATAGCCTGACGGTTCAGTAAGACGTTTGGATTGTGATAATGTTGAGTGGAATATTCGGAAGTAACCTCCTACCATTCACAAGAAACAGTGGAATCCAACGAAGAACTGCTATGTCAACAACTGGCACAAACGCACTTGTCGATAGACGAGGTACGGTCAGCCATGATACTAGGGATGGCCCACGGATGGAGTGGTAAACTATGCTCTAATTGCCACGACTCTATAGGGTAGATGATCACGCTGTCTGTAATAATCATAAACAGATTATCAACGAGAGGAAAGATCACTTTTTGGTAACCGATGCACTGCACTATAAGTGCACGTTAATTTTAGCTAGAACATAAATACATTTGAGCATGACGGTTTTTGACCATTTGTGGTTTGACACATGACAATTTCTTCTTCTGGGTAAGATATCCGTTTTATCTTCTAAGATAGACTCCGCGACAATCATACGTAACCTTTTCCAAGTAACCCAATTTTTGGGCACTGGTTCCACTTTCAGGCATAAATTTCGATCAGTCCTTTCCTAACCAAAACATTAAGCTCAGCAACAAATACAAGCGCTGGTTAATACACGTCAACCAAATCCCCGACTGATTATCAGTAACACACTATTTGTTGTCCAGTAGCTGGTGATTCCCCATTCCGGTTTATGTCAAGAAGTTGCACCGGCGTTATAGAAACATTAACATTTGAGGTGCATTAATGTGGTAAACTGGTTGCGGTCATTTCTGATACATGTCATTAGTTTCAGTGTGGCGGTCACTGGTCACATCCACTTAAATCTTGGACACATCATTATTGCATTCAGTACGATGAATCTCGTTCTTTCTGCCTCGTTTGCAATGCATCAGGAGCAATCGGAATTGCGCGTCAGCTGCATCCACACAGCCTGTGTAGTTAAGTGAAGTCACCGCAATCCCTGATGTGGAAGCAATTGGCATTGCCTACTGTCGAATAACTCAATCCCAGATCATTCACATTACTGTTTTTCAGAAGTATGTTGTGTAATTTGAGCAAAATAGCAAGCCTCCATTTTTCCTTTGCTGCTTTATAGATGAACCTCCCGTCTATATGGCAACCGAACAAGTTGACTCAACTTCAACACCAGAATGACTATCAACTGTTTGACGAGGATATTCGAAGGGCGATTGCTAGGGGGTTAGCACCCAGCGAATTGGCGAACAGAAGTTCACTAGTTGTACATTTAGTGACCAGTAGTTTCTTACAGTAATTTTGTCAATGAAATCAAAGAACGCGTAAGTACACTTGACACTACTGACAGGGAACTATAGTGGTTCGAGAAACAAAAGTAAGCCTTCCGGATGCACGAATAAATTGGTCATTGCTATCCTAGTTAGCTTATTACGACCATTTTTGACTTCATTTCCGGTTATCAAGGCGGACGAACTGTCGAAACGAATTGATGATAAGTGTATAAGGATGGTTTGATACTTTAATTGCTGAATCCTTGCTAGATGTAACTCCTTCTCATTAGGAATTATGTACTGAAGGGATCAAAGTCAGTGGCTTAGTATCTAGTTTCAAAGAGGTGATTGGTCATGGATGACGTTGGCATTTTTTCAAACAGCAGATGACGTTTGGTGGGAAAAACTTTTCGTGCCTTTCAAACAGCTGTTGGAACAAAATAAAAGTTTGGGTTTGGTAATAGCTCAGAACAACTGTACACCAATTACGCAAAACAACTATCAAATCTTTTTGGAGCTAAACAGATGCTCCCTAATTTACAGGTCATCCACAAATGGCTGACTGTTTTTGGCCTGTACGAAGCGAGGGTGCTGCATCTAATGGATATATGTTTGTGGCTGATGGCATTCTGCAATCGATGACCGAAAGTTAATCGCGATTAGTGAGCGCAAAATTGAGAAGGAAACGCCCGTGAGTAATACAGTTCACAGTGGTCCTATCCATCCGTTACACAGTGTTCAGTACACCTCCCAGTCAAGTTAGCTGGTTGTCACGCTCGTCGCTTTAGTGCTAGGACACTTTTAAAAACAGTCTTCAACTATACACCGCTGGGTAATGCAGATTTGTTTCGATAGCTTAGTAGATGCAAGATGTTCTTAGTTGAACAGCATTTCTTAGGTTGCCTGAACAGAGGAGACCAGTAGAGAAAAGAATTCAACACGTCGACAGTATGAACCAGGTTGAAATAAGCCAATACATTATACCCTAATATGTACGAAATACTACGTAAATGTCGCACAATTGAAATGTGAATTGCTTACATTTTGTGAACTAATTGATTGCCAGACAAACTCGAGGGAGATTTCCTTTGCTTCTGTGCATACCCTGGTCGATCAGTGTTTTCTAGTTTTCTTCTTTTCCTCCAGACAAGGGTGTTGTGATTATCACCTCATTGAAAAAGTCAACATTGTGCAGATTGAGCAGAATGTGGTTTTTACAGATATTCACGAGGTAAACAAAAACAGAGTACGTTGAACCGCAAGTTGTCGAAGATCACTCCTGACGATATCACTGATTTGCACCTCATCAAACCAGCAAATAAGGTCATAAGCATTTACTACACAGTTCATGTTTTCGTCATCAAACTTCCATAAGGCTGGATTTATAGACGATTTACATGATCGGTACATCATACTATTTGGCCGTTAAACGGTTAATAAGAATGCAGTATGGAACTGATTGATTTATTGAGTTTGTTTGGTAAAGTTTATCCGTTGAATCACTGCCGTACACCAACGTCAGTTGACGAAAATAGTCTGGTCAACATCGTACAGTTATCAGACACTCTTGGTCTTTTGTGTCTAAGTGTTTGGATTTTGAAGGAGTACGCATGCAAATGGTGCCACTTAACAGTTCAGCATAACAATCTGAAGGCTGCCCATGGGTGTTATTCTGATCGGTCACTTCAATGACTTGCTAGTTAGCCTAGATGTCAAATTTTCTTTGGCTGAGGTATTTTGTGAATATTCCATTGACATCATAACAAAAAATCCGTACAAACTAATCCATCCTCGTTCCCCCTGACTTCGTACAATGGTTCATCCTAGCTCCTAGTATTAATTCAAGCCCTACGGTAAAGCCGTACCCACTTTCTCGAATGAGTTCAGGTTCTCCTGGTTATTACTATCAAGTTTTTCACGTCATTTCGCGATAGCCGCAATTCCACACCACCTACACCTTCTACTCATAGCGTGAGTTATTTAGAATACATAGTACCAACACATTAGTAGGCGCTGTATCAGAAGAAGATCACGGGCTTCTTGATATTCTCTCGACCTACTGTTTAGTGGTTTCATGCTGCTATTCACTTCGCCTTGAGATTTATTGTCTCCAAAATTTTAAGCTTATCAGTAAAAGCGTGCGTGTTAATTTTCCAAACATTCCCTTAGCTGAACTATGCACACAATTCTAGGGCGAAATCAAATGCAGCTAACTACCGAACAAAGGTATCTACTGCCGTGGTCCTTTTAACATTTTGAACGTGGTTCCGACTCTATCCCTTCAACAGTTCTAGCACTCACAGTTCAAACCTCGGATTTAAGCCGAGTGTTTTGAAGTCCACACAAGTGAGCTAAAGTTTTTTCTGAAACGAAAATGTCAAGTAGGTTGAATCACCTGAACCGATATCAGAATTCATTCATAGTCGCCGTATGCCTAATGAAATTTGTACACTTCACCGAACAGAAATCGTCCGTGTAACGCACATCGATATTATATGTTAATGCTGAGGGGCGGTTTGAAGCTCCCGTATCCTCTCTTGACAGATGAAGCCAACATGAAAGTTAATTAGTTCCATGAATGCAACTATTTACTCGTGAATGCGCCAGATGTACAATGTTCAAGTTATTTTGCTGAAATTTTCCGGAAATGATAATTCTTTCTGTTGTAACTTGGTATGCGGCCTACGAGCGCGTAAAACAGACAACGGAATAACGGTTAGTAGAACGGTAGATAACGGAACGAGGTTCAACGGTTTTGAACGACGGACTACGAAATATGCAGGATTAATACGAATCTTCCCGGCCAACTCAGCCACTTGAGGGTAACGAACGAACACAGAGAAAAGACTGGCCTCCGGACAGAGCCACTTTATGTCACTCAATCCGAAGACAAGACGGTCACAAACTAGACCACATTTAAAGGGTTTGTGGCCAATGAGAAAACAAGGACAGAAGTGGACCAGCCAAAGATCCAGACAGTACCTTGACATCCCAATTAAAAGGACGTGCGTGTGTGCTGGGCGCCAGACATTGGCACAAGGGTTGAGAACCCACGTGGTGTGTGAAGTGGCACATGACCGTGCCGACTATGAAGGTCAATACAGTCAGTAGTGAGCTAGACCACTGCGGTGGCAAATAAAACTGTATTTTCGGAGAATTGAGTTCTTCCCCGACACTTTCACACTTAACTAACCAGCAACCTTCACGAAGGAATTACTCAGAAGGCTAAAGACGGCCCTTAGTTTTCTCACGGTGGCCTCATATCCCATGACCATCTGTTTGTGGTTAACGAAGTGTCGCATCCTAATTTGTTTCTTTCGCACTGTGTGATAAAGATGTTTTTTTATGATAACATATTCGGAGGTAACCACCCCACCAGAATAGACAGAAAGCATGTTGCGACGTTAATGTTTTGTTTGTTCTTATCAATCTAAAACGTAATGCTTACAGAGTACAAACGACAGACCTAAACAAGTCACGTATCACCCGCATGTCCTGCTTTTGCTGCCTATGAGAGTACAAGTAACGTTGGCAAATAGCGATATAACTTCCTCCTGCTCTGAGAAGACAGCTATGAAGCTCTTCAGATGGGACACTTCATTTACATTTTACAAAGAGTGTATCAGTAATTTGCACACGAGTAGTCAGTTGGAAAGTCAACCTGACCTTACCTCCTGACATTCAACTTGGCATTATGTTCAACTTCCTTAATGCACTGAACAATGGCATTCTCACAAAGCGGACAAAACTTTGGTGGGACATGTGAACTATTGCCTTAAAAACAGAATTACTCCAAGGTAAGTATCGTCCTTAGACTCTCCTGCACAGTTTGCTCATATTTTACAGCGCAGCTGAAGGCTTCTGTTGTGACAACGTAGTAATTTTCATTTCTATAACGACAGTTTGTACTGTTGTCACTGGGAACAAACAGCACTGGGATGTCGAAACTCTATATGAAGACCCCGCCTATAGTTGTTTTATTTCGTTAACTGCTATATATTTCCATGCAGCTCACTTTCATGGTAACTATTTATGGTTTATTCTGCAGAGATTTAAAACAAATGGACAGGTAGGGGACTATATTAATCAATAGGGATACTGTTGTCATATCTGCACAACGTGACATCATGATAATAAGACTTTGTCCTTCCGGTGCACATTTATAACCTATCTGGCTTTAACAGATACCCGTGAACAGTGGATTTCTTTTCTCGAGGCCACATTTTGTCTCGCATCGGACAAATTTGTTGATTGGTACCACGTGCTAGAGATGCTTTTAGATCTTAGTTGTCGGTAAACGTAAACGCCTCAAAAACTAACAGAATCTGTAGCTTACAAGACCCCTTCCGGTTTGCCGTAGGATTGGAGTGAATTTTCTGAAACGTTTAGCTGAACCCTATCATTTTGAAAGTAGAACGACCAAACGTCCAAAACAAGTCGCAAACATAGGCAACTAACTGGAGTTCAAGTTACCAAAAAAGCCAAAGGAAATTTACCTGCGGTTAGTCTAATTTTCATAGTATTTTCGTCAGAGTAACCTACTGAGTACTTACTGTTGAAATGACTTTCACCTGAGTTCTTCAAAATTACCACTACATTTTGATTTCCTGAGATTATTAGATAGACGATTTTTAATTTTTGCGAACTGACTATCAGTCCAGCTCTTTACAAATTTTATTCCACATGCTGAACAGGTTTATTTCTGAAGAGGTTATCTGTCCTGTTGAAGGCGATATGATCTTAGCACACCTGTCTCTTTGTCTCTGATCCTGGCGCATACCATCAAGCCATGATTCGCACTTAGAGATGCTATTCTTCGGTCAGTTGTCTCTTGGGTGTCATAAATTCCAAGGCATTAAGTAGACGTCAGTTGACGTGCGTACAGCATTTGCATTTCCTTACTAAATAACGGATACACAGTATCATTTTTTTCTTTGGTAGCAACTTTCGTGATTTTGGAAATGTACTTAGAGCATCTACTTACTAAATTACTGTTTTGTTTCGCTTTTGATTCCAGGCTGAAAACACGAACTTTCAAACACCTTGTATGTGTGTCACAAACAATATTTCCCCATTTTGCGAATAATCCCAGCCGGTTCACATCTATCCACTTCCTCCGCAAACGTGAAGTTTTTACAAAGTTGCCTCTCATTGCTTTAAGTTACGTATACAGCATTATTAATGAGTATCCTCTAATATTCTGAGTGGATCGATTGGCAAACAAGAATCCCTATAGCTCTTTCTTCGTGAGCACCAGTTGCCTGCGAGCCCGTCTTCATTGTCCATTTCCAATGTTTCAGGTGGGTTTATCATCCACTTTTGCAGTTTTAGGTACCTTCTTATGTTCCGGTGCTAAGCAAAACATTTACAACTTTACAAATTGAGCCTAAAGAGGGGAAAGCAGGGACACTGAACTACCGTGGTTCTGGGTTTACACATGTTGACTTATGGACATATACGAGGCGGTATGTGAACACATCAATCTCGATGATTCCATATCGTCGTCTAGGTAATCAGTTCACCAGACTTGGCATGTCACTCGGTTGCTTTGCTGACGTTCGCAGTTGAACGAATTGTTTCACTCATAAAAAATCAGATGCCATTTATAACTGTAGCTATTCTTTGACCTGCCCGCTTTTGTTGCTTGTTCTATTCGGTAGGTCACATCTTGCACTGTGAGATTCATCCAGTTGGATTCTCTACGATCAATACTTGCTTGTTAACGTAGTGGCGTGTATCAGTGAGAAAGAAATCACACATATTGCTGGAGTATAGGATCAGAAAATTTGCTGTTGCAATAAGCTGGAATGTGTGCTTGTATGTGAATTTTTGTGAAGTTTTATCTAGCACTTTCTGTAGTTGAAAGTGTGATCAAAATATTACGAAGTTCCGGCAGTATGAATGAAACCAGTGGTGATCCAAGCTTTATTTAACGATAATGGTGTCACAGTGTGTCTGAGTACTACACTGGAACAGACAGTTAGCATCGCCTAAAAGACATCCAAAAAAAAACAGTCAGTTCATCGGTATCATAATATGGACAGGCTGTATATTCAGCCCTATTCTACCTGTATCCACTCTTGCCGTCACCTCTGACTTCATGAATATCCAATGGAATTACTGCAGCCTTTACCTCTGATCTTCTTTGCCTGCATCCCACACATTTCACATCGTTCATTTAAAGCTTTTCAACATGCTTTCAAAATGCCCGAAACGTTTGGATAAAGAACAAATTTACCAACATTATGCAGTCATGCTTCTTGAGCTGATTCAGTGTTTGTCAATTGTGTATTTTTAACGCGCTGTATTGTCTTGATTCAGTAAATGTTTCAAACTCCAGATGATGCATAATCGAAAAACCAGCAAATGAACTTTGCATGTGGTGCTCGACGTATTCATATGTAAAGTCTATAACTTTCTTATTCCCAGTGGAGTATTTTCGTTGGAAAAAAATAGAACACGGCCGTCGTTTGCAGTTTTTAGTCATTTTACTTCAGTCGCGTCAAACTTAAAAAGATTTAGTGAGAAATGTTGTTCAGAGTGAATGCCATTAACTTTCGCAAAATCAAAGATATCGATACAATTGCTATATTGACATATATTTTTTACTTTTAATAATTGCCGACAATTGCAGACACCTTGAGTATTAAGGTGTCGTAACCTTTTCGGTAAGGTCGAACGATGTGATTGGGCTACGGTTTTTCCACAGTTTCAGTGCTCCATACCGGCATGCACTTTGTGGTCGTTCCTGAATCACTTCAGAATTTCACAGACCTACTTGCTTGGTACACACAAATATAAACCAGCGCTATGGGCTTTTGAAATCTTTCCTGGTCTGCTACTACAATCCACCACCCCTCAGTATAGATAACTGCCGTATCAACACATCAGTCATTTTCTGCACATCCTGTTTCTTTTATGTTCATTCTATTATTTGTTCTACCATAAACGGAAATTACTCGTCGAACATCAGAAACAGAAAATCTTTCAATGTGTACCTTTCTGCATTATGTGGAAACTTACACACCTCTGATCGGCATTGATAAATTTATAGATTCTTGAAGAATTTTAAAATTAGAATTTATGAACAACAGTCTCGTAAGTCCCGCAACGTCACATGTACTGTGTGGAAAAAAAATGGAAGCAAACTACCTATCGTGAGTAAATTCGACAAACTTGATGCCAATTAAAGTTTTATTTCTTCAGATGACTGTTTTTCTGTTTGTAACACGAACTTTGTAGCTCCATCCGTGCCTGTTTCCTGTGAGACATGGAACAACAGAAGCTGAACATTTCAGACGTTCCATTCCAAGCATACTGTAGCATAGAATGTAATATCGCACCACTACGACCATCCAGTATTTCCAGTCAAACAGCATAGGCTTTAACTAGCCAACTGTGATATGTTAACCCTTCATTCTGTCCCGAAGCATACAGACTGTCGGAAAACCGGGTTTGCTGCTAGTAACCGAGGGGTCTGTAATTTCACAAACGCTCAGCGCAACCGCAGTGAGGGTTACACGATCCAAGTTATCATGAATCTACTGATAAAGTTCATATTTAGTACACCAAACAATGTAGCCAATGATCGACCATAACAGATACAAATCCAGGCCAATCAACAAATTCAGACGTATCTAACAGTGAGTCCAGAACAAAATGATCCAACGGTGATGTACGCTGATTACTTTACTGGAACGAAAGGAATAACGTCGTGTAACCAGAAAATCAGGCAGTAGTTTTGGGCCAGTAGACGACTTCATGGATGGGAGTCAGGTGATACGTTTCACAGTCAGGCCAACCAATCAACTGGCCAGTGAAACCAGACCTATCAGATGGCTAGAACTTCAAGTGTACCTTGGAATATCTTAACTACTTCCACTAGCAGTAGGACTAATTAGGGCCCCGTCTTTGTTTTGATCTCATGTCTAATCATTGACCATTTGTCGGTCTACCGATCATCTGAGCAGCACATTTAAACAAACGGACAACAAAAGTGAGATGAGGTTGTCTTTTCAACCCGTTAATAAAGAAATTTCACGTCAGCCAGTATTTACAAGAAAACAGTCGCAACAATAATAATAGTAACCCAAGTCTAGTTCTTCCTTTTGAGGTGTGCCAGCCGAAAGGCTTGTCTGAATGCAAAAGCTGCGACCAAGTGTGGGTGGTGTACAGTGTGGAATGACTTTTATCCCAAATATTTACAGGTGCCCTCAAAGTAATTTTCAGTGAAATCAAGACGTTGTCTTTACATGTTTACACCTCGCGGTCTCTCACTATGAAATCCAAACAAATCCGCCCATCTGTCGTTGTATTAATTAGTGGATGAATCGTTCACCCATTGCTTTTATTGGTTTGTTTTAATAGATTGCACATTTTGGTGGCTTTTTAAACGGCTATCACCCCGTAATGATGTTCACCTTTTGAGGTGCAAAAGACGTGTTATCGACTGAACGATGGGTTGTTAATTTAGTACAACTTTCAATCATGAGAAAGTATGCATTCAGTGGTTTGTAAATATACCAACGGTTCACACTGGATGCGAAATTATAACGTCGCCAAAGTCCCAGGTAGTGTTTATTCATTAGCCATTATGTTATTCTTATGGTATAGCAGGTTACACAAAAGGAGCCTAAGTAAAAAATTTCCAGTTTCCACTAACAGCCTGTCTTCTCTGTTGGACATTTTTCTTAGGTTTCCACTTCCAGTGACAGGTTCATAATCATTAAGCGTCTGCTATCATAGTTTATATTTTGTCTCACCTAGATAACCTCTCCATACAATCATCCGGACATATTAAAAAATATACCTGAATGAATTGTGCAACCCAAAAATTTCAAAGCTGGAACAGCAGCATTTGTGTCGGCACCGAATTACATACAGCGAACTCAACAAAGTTTTCTTCTTACAGATATTTAAGTTCTGATAAGAGTGAATCAGTATTATGGAACCAATATAAGCATTCAGTAGTAAAAGCCGACTGCTGGTACACCAATATGACATAACATTTCCCAAACTTTAATGTCAGCGTATTCACTAATCTATTGTCAGTGTGAAGACAGCCGTTTTATAGTGTGTGGTCGGATGTACCCAACTGATACGCCTGACTAAAAGTTGTGGTAAACAGGAGTGTCCTGCTTAGTACTGCTGGTCTCATCAATCTGAATAAGTAAATCAGGATGCCTCTCCGATGGTATATTGTAACGTGCGGTCGAAACCAGCAAGCATGCACAGGTTGAATTTGAACTGTGTATTGAAGCGTACTGTTGTGTTGTCGACGCCGTTTTAGTTTCCGTTTGTGTAAGTCGTGTGAATGGCTTACTAAACCTTTAGACCATGCTTATTTCTTGTTGTTTCTTTTTACAGCACTGTTGTTGGAACCCCGACTTCGGGAGAACGCTGTCCCCCGGTGTCTCCACGTTACTCTAAAGTTGGTCCGCAGGTGTAAGGGGAAATCAGAGAAGAAACAGCCGGTTTGCATTTTACAGTATATACTCGAGGAATGACGTGATTCTAACTACAACTGTTTCTTCAACCCAAATTCCCCACACAAAACTTACTGACGGCAGCCGTCCATAGATATCATCATGGTATGCCTACTTACATAGAACTGGAGAAGATACCCCATAGGGTTTCTTCATACAGATTTGTATCGTGCTGGCGAAGCCGATGTTGTTTTGGCGTTCTGATGCAAATAGCATCTACCAGCAAAGTCAGTTCCGGTATTAGTGAGAAATAACTTTGTTCAAACAATGCCAACCTATATTATAACTTTCAGTGTAAGTAATTATTTGAATGAGATTGTATGAATGCACAATCAATTGGTGGAAGAATCATCAAACCTTGAGAAGAAAACTTTCAGACACGGGCATGGGAACCGTGAACAATGATGAATAAAATAAAACAGGTTGGATCCACCTTCTTTCGTTTTTCTTGAACATTTCTCAGTTTGAAGCACAAACTCCGAACTGGTATTATGGAAACCATATTTGTGCATGAACTTCAGTGGTCCTGTTCTTTGGGGAAATATGAATTTTTGAATGTAAGGTTAACAGAACTCCTTTGCAGTCAGCATCTGCTTGCAACAAAATGTACTTTTCCTTTTCTTGATCACCGCTGAACCCAGTAGACTTGTTACATTATGACTTCAAATATTACTGATAAGTAGTTCGGCAGATTTGATAATTTAGAGGAGATCAAATTGCGAAAAATCTGGACTTCGGCTGGATTCGAACCAGCGACAGAAATACCATGTCAAAACGCCGCAAGCGCTCTACCACCTGAGCTACGAAGCCACGCCAAGAGCTCAGAAATTTCACATTTCGACATAGTGACTGACCCAACCAACAGTGTCATATGGAATCCACCAAATGATCCAGCCGACTGACTAACCAAGCAGGCTTTCTCGATCAGTTGACGCTGGCAGCTCAGCTGGTAGAGCGCTTGCCGCGTTTGGGCATAGTGTTTCTGTCGCTAGTTCGATTCCAGCCGAAGTCCAGATTTTTCGTAATTGGATCTCTTCTAGATGTCCGATATACAAAAATCTTACGTTTTCAGCGAACGGACCATACATGGGGAACCCCCCTAATCCATACTGGTCCATATTTTTTGACATCGTTTTAAAATAGTTCCCGATTTACGTTGAATTTATGAGTGATAAGAGCTCAAAGTCAAGTGCTCAATTTCATCTGTTCGGTAGGAAACGTCTTCTCATGTCACAGAAATTTCGAACTTCCTGAAAGGAAATCATGCTAATAATGAAGCAGTAGACCATTAAATCAACATAGTATCAACAGTAAGACATTGGATGAAGAAAAACCGCACAAATGATTAGTCAACGTAACCACCAGCGAAGTGGTAGGCAGCTGTGCTGACTTTAGTGGGGTTTTCCAGTATCGAGCACTTCAGAGATTTAAGCTTATCATCCATCAGTAAATGTCAGAGGATAGTTGAGTCATCTGTCTGAGGTTACAAGACAATAGGTAAGTTGCGTTTTTAGTTGTTACGTTTATTTGTTGTTTAGTCAGCTTCCAACAAGCAAATAATCTAAAAATTCTGTATGAAGTATCACTGAAGAAGCCTTAAATACAATAAACCACATACTAGTTCATCGGATCCACCATGCGGTGACGGTAAGCGTTTACTCAACAAATGATGACCTTCATATTGTCTATAACTTTCTGGGGTTATTTTGTCAACCATTCAGAGAAAGTAACATTTAAGGAAGCAATGTTTCGTTTGATTGTTTATTAAACCTGACGTACAATGTTCAGATCAAACTTTTGGAAAAAGACGTTCTGATAAAAAAGAAGGCAAATGACCTCATTTTAGTTTGCTGAACGGTATTCACACAATTCATTCAAAACTTGACGTTAAACCCTATAAAAAGCTCCACATCATTTCTCTGTTTCCAATCCATCGGATGTGTACTTCACATCTGCTTAACGTAGTCTTTTTGGTTCCTCATGCGTTATTCACTCTCTAAGTGCACGGATTTAAAATCCTCAGTCAAGATTCTGGGGCAACATTGTCAAAACATTTTTGACAACAAAATGCGCAAAGTGATGGCGGTAACATTTTCATTAACCCGGAATAATAAGGGAAACCTCTCAAACAACAATATAGCTCACAATTGAATGCAATGGCCTAGATAGTTTTATTTTTAAAACCTATGGCAATAATTCAGTTTACTTTAATCCGCCTTTGAGAAGATTACGTGAGATACTCAGACAGGTACTCTCTTTGACTGAACTAACTAAGTGAATAGTTTTTGAAGTGCCTGCAAGTTTTTCATTCGAATGACCTTGAACACGACTGTTATTTTGCAACGCAATTTTTCCTCTTTTTAAATCGTACTTGAAAGTTTGTTCTAACAATTTCCCAGCACGGAATAAAATATAGTTATTGAAGAAAGCTACTTCGTTTATTTTAAAACATTCCGCACGTACCGCATATTCGTATGCAGCTATTTTTTGCATTATGAACGAAATATATTGCATCTGGTGTCAAAACGTAGATGGAGATTCATCGATTGAATTTAACAGAACAGTTACTGTGTGGCCATTCGTAGCGATCTGACAGTCACAGCATTGTTCACAAGCGAGTGTGGCTAAGCGTTCACAAATGACAATTTAGTCCTACCTATTATGGGGTAGATTGCGCAATGGTCAACGAAGTTGCCACATTAAAGCGTGGACGAGCCTTAACAAGAACAAAACTCGGATCTAGGGATTGCTTTTGAATGGAGATGAGTTAAAGATCTATGGGAATGTGAAAGTTGCGGTCATTTGTGGATGATGTTTAACTTATATGAATTTGCTGGTCATAAGTTGACGATTGATGAAAGTAAATTGAAATGTTAACATCTCACGATAAATGACTTTTCTCTGTTTTGACTGAATGGATAAAGGGAACAGTGTTTCAAATGTATCTGTTGTGTCACTCTTACTGCCAAACATATTTTAGAATTCAAAAAACATTGTGGGCAAAACATAGTCCGTAAACTGTGGAAAGGCATGTAGCAAAAATGGCGGAGTGGAATTGTTTGACGCCTAAATACTGTTTTGCATTGTGACTTTATTAAAGTAGTTTCTGTACATATTGTGCTGTCATATCACCCGCTAGAATAAATGTGGACTGTCTGGTTGATCAAACCGGGGCACCAACATACTCGAGGCAACTTAGGTTCAAACAATAAGATTGGTTGCCTACATTATTGTTAACGGGTTAGTTATATAGCTTTTGTTACTGAGTCCGCAACTTCCGAAAATTCGGCTACTGTTGTTTTAACCAGCAGCTATTGTTTCTTAACCACCCACTACTGTGGTTACTCTTGAGGAAATTTTTAGTCATTCCTTGTCGGTGTCAGATCATGTCCACATAGACGACAGCGGATGCGCACTGAGTTCGCTTTGTGTCGTGACCTGAGTGATCAAGGCACTGCTCATGAACACGTGGATTTTGTGAATTCTCATAGAACGTGGACGCGAATGTCAATATGGTCAACCACTTGACAATCTTGGTTCGGCGTGCAGTTTGATGAAGACAGTTGGTTTGACTTGCGAACACATTAGCCCTGACGTGAACACTAACTTCCAGGTCTGTTGGGGGATCCTCAGCTGTCTCATTTCTCCCGGCTAGGATAAATGAGAGATAGCTAAACGTGATGATGAAGTACTATGAACGAATGACGTTAGATTGAATTACGGCGAAGCAAAGCGAAAAATCTGATCACTGATCAAAATCTTCCAATTACGAGCTTGAACATCCTTAAATAAATTCCAGTCCTTTCTACCGAGTTTAGCAGAATTTTGGCTATTCAATATATTTGGTCCCCTAAAAAATCCGGATTTTCAGAAGTACGTGAAAGACATTTCAAACCTTTGTTTAGTTAACGGCAATCTCAAAAAACGACCTATTGACTGCAACAAGTTCGAAAACCTCTACTCCATCGATCGCCAAACACATCTTAGCAACCGGTCACCAAGTTGACCGTGTCAAATCGTTCAAAATATTTCTACATAATCGCAACCCGAAAGTGTTGGCGATCAGTGAGGCCATGCTAATCAAACAACATCGGCCAGTTTTGTGTTCACAGAAGGCGCTGACGCAATCATTCTCCTTGCCGTAGAATTGATTGAACTATTAGCGTGTGAAAGGTCAGAACTATGTAGTTGGTTCGTCCTATTGTTGTTGCTATACCCAGTTTGTATAAAATTTGCTAGTTTTACGTTGACAACTGATGAGAATAAATCGAAATGTTAGCATCTCACGATATATGTCTTCTCTCTGTTTTGACTAAATGGATTAAGGAAACGCAATATTCGATATTGACCTAGCAATTGTCCTATTATTAAGAAATCCGATCTATTTATAACTTTACAGGATAAAACTGTTGAAGCAACGCTTCTGATGGAACGACGACGTAGTTAGGTGTTAAAATGCCCATTTAAAGTAGTTAATTCCTGTCGGATTCATTAGCTTGTTTGCCAACAACTCGTATTAGAATCAATGAGAAAAACTGTCAAATCAAACACCATTTACAAATTTGTCTGGACTTTGAATTCTAGTATTTAGATGGCAAACCCGGGGCACTACACATGCTTATTCTGCAGCGCTTCCCGAAATACTTAACGGATGCCAAAAACGGGGATAGAGAGAAGTGACGCACCTGGGATCTAACTTCACAGTCTATTCCACTTACGCTCCCCGTGTTGTAAAGTTGACGTTTTTGCTGTTCTTAGAAGCTAGTCAGTAACCTTAGAAAAACACTTTTGTACGTTTACAGGTAGACATTAATTGACCTTTTGCTAATTTGTTTACTCTTTGCACGTGCTGTTATCACGTAAAGAAGATGTGAAAGATGCGACTTGACGACTCAGACATAGAGACGACGTTTTAAGGCTATTACCCATCAAACACTCATTCATGCAAACTATTCGTCTATTTCTACTTCAGTATTAGATTTCCTAAGTGCTTTAATTTTTGCACGGCAGTAATTTTAACCTCGTTTAAATCTTGCTACTGGTTCGTATTTATAAAAACCGAGTATCAGTTATTCCAAACTTGACAGGCTTACTCTCTTAATTAAATGATGTTTACTCGCCACAAGTGATCCTCATTATTTGCTTCTAAACCGGCAAACCTTTATGCGATTATCTATGATTTTCTGCACCTGGCTAACCAGAGCACCAACTAAATGTTTCTAGAACATATATCCTACGAAAACGTCCGCTAATTTTTAAAATTTTCCAGGTTATTTTAATAAACATTTGCATATGTGAAAGTCAAAAAGCTAATGTAGATCGAGTTGTACTACCTCCAAGTAGATAACTGTGCTGAACGCACACTCAATTTACCGCTTGTCCAAACCCCGACACAATAGAGGATCTAACACAAGACCAATCCACACGTCGCGTTGACAAACCACATCAGAATTAACCGAAAAGTTCCAATGTTACAATCCTCGTTAGGTGCCAATTTCTTGTTCTGTATTGTACCAATTAGCGTTGAGTTTGTGATTTTGTGTGTGCTAATGGGATCAGCCAACAGTAGACTGTGATTTATTTAATACTGTAACACATCCATAAATTCGGCTTCTTGTCTCATGAATAAGAAGTGCTTAGTTCAACCAGTGGAAGGTCTTATTACTTATATGAGAGGTTTCAATCGGAGTACGATCTCTAGGACTATTCGAAGTTACTAATTCCGAGTATTGCAATAGCCAAACTCACTCGCAAATGATGTTAACCTATAAGATTGGAACCTTTATAGAAATCGTCACAGACAGCAGTAATATGTCGGAAATTTTGAGATAGAACGGCGTTGGTAGATTCTACAAGATTGTTGAGCTGGTCCTATCACATGACATAAGATGAGAACGAAAAAAGCCTGTTGATTTGTGGCTAGCGCTTAAAGAAAGCTTGTTGATCGAAGCGTGAAATTTCACAAACTTTAGTGGTATTTTTATTCACCAAATGTAATACAACAACAATGTACGTAATGCAGTTTATTACACGATAGTGTATTTAATGGTTATTATTGTAGATACTAATGATATAACAGTGTAATGTTCACATCTGCTGTATAATGCAATATAGTTTATTATTATCAGTAAAGAAATAAAACCTAACAGCCGTGTCAAAATAAGTCATGCGGATAGGTTTAGCGTATGGATTACCTTCGAATGATTCCTTTGAACAGCTCGTCCGTTTCGGCCTGTCTAAATACAGACAAGGTGAAACTGTACGTTCCCCACAAAAGATCGTTGAAGTGAACATATTGAACGAAATTCCAGTGTTCTTTTGCTATTGTTGTATATTCAAACGTCCACACAAGTGTGTTAAGCTGTAGCGTTAATGCGCTCAACAGATAGAAAACGGCAACCGGAAGTTAAACTTCTGTCCAAAAGTAAGTGTATTTTGTGATAACCACATCCGACATTAGTGAAGCACTCGACATGTATCGACCCGCTTGAAAATGGCTTAAGCTGTACATCCGGTAAGAACACTGCAACAAATTGGTAGCAAAATTTAAATGAGATCCATTTAACCAATGTAGAAACTTCAGTTCGGCGGGCCTTTCATCATGACGTCTGACTGGAACTAAGGATCTTGTTCACCAGCAAATAGGTATCGCACTCTTGCTAGCAGGGCTAAAGACACATCTAACAATTATGAGTAGCCTGAACTATTCTGTCGATTATCGTCGGCTGTAAATTAGCAAATGGAAAGTATACAAGACATTGTGGTGTTTTCTTCTTCGAGTTACACGTGTTCACCGTTAAACTAATTGTGTTGGCATGTGTTTTTTCGATCTGTTCTGCGCAAGTGGACTTCTGGATGCTTCCGGAATTAGGATATTTTACATCAGTCTGATGAAAATTGTTTTATGTTCATGGCGTGACTAAGCCGCCAAAATAACGCGTACATGCCCTAATTACGTTCTTATCATGCTTGTTTATTCAATGCATTTGTATTCCTGTTGTTAAGATAGAATGCGGAAATGTCACGGTTTTGCTACAAAAATGTGCGTTAGAGTATAGGAAGACGCGTATATCTCACGGTAGTTTGACTTCTACTTCGACGCTAGATAGTTTCTTGGTATGTTTTCACACTCAGGACATTTTCAGTGGTTGGCTAAAATAGCGAACAATTTTATGGCTGACTATTATGTCCTTTCCTGGATATGCAAACACCCGTAGTTACTTTAACGTGCATGCAAGATTGACATATATCTTCATGTACAGGTGAAACTGTTCAAGGCACTAGAAACCACTTGCCGTTTACTCAATAGTTCATTGTATGTACCGGGACAATGTTGTACTCGGAACATGAATGGCCAGTATTTGATCTGCATAGGCTTCTTTTGATAACCTACTCATATTTTGCTTCAAAAGTGACCCCGTTCAATGCGGTACATTCATTCCACATGTGGTCTTTTGTGCCAAGCAAATAAAAGTGTAAGATGACCAAGTGAGCCCACACGAGTTGACAAGAAGTTTTCTGTGATAGTTTGAAGAGATCAACAAACTCTTAGAGAACTCATTAAGTAGGGTCGACATCTGTTAAATGTACCGATCGAGTAATGTATGGCGGGTGTCGTGCATATGTATATATATTTGGCTAAGGTGTTTTGAAGATGTTGGTAACGGCAACGCAATACACTTATTTCATCAAGTAACCGGTTAATAGGTGATGTGCAAATGATTGACACTGCTGCTATTCGGGGTGGCAATGTTGTTTGCCCCACCGTATGTAAATAAATAACCGTGCATATTAAATCTTCCGTGAACAGCAAACGTAACGGGATAGTGAAATGTCGCACTTAATATTGAGTTGTTAGTGAGGATTAGTTTGTCACAGTGGATAAATTAGACGACATCTAACCTTGAAGATCCGAATTTCACCCGGGCTCTAACCAGTTGCAAGCACAGTGTTTCGTTTACAGGTTCTGTTTCAGTAGAAAGACCAAAATCTTGTGTTCTGGTACCCGCTGCATTATCACTTCTGCCAAATTAACGATTAATAACAGTTTTAATGATCGGTCGGGAAATTTATGGTTCTAGTGTATACTGCGTGAGTTGTCACCTCAAAGCAGCCAATTCCTAGAACCAATCTGTTAATTCCGCATATGAAAATGGGGTGAGTGCTTGGTTGTGACTGAATGTAATTTTTCTGAGCTCTCTGCTTGGCTTCTTGCCGTGTTCGAGCATACGGTTTCCTCACCGGTTCGAATCCCGCCGAAGAGTAAAGCTTTCCTGATTGGGCCCCTACTAAATGTTCAAAGCAGCCACAATATTCGTTAGTAATACATTTTCAGCGCTCTTCATTGGCGCTATTGGGTTCTAAAACGAACTGTTAGAGAAGTCCTACCAGGATAATGGATTCCAAAAAATTGTTTGATATAATTCATTAAACACTGTCGGACTAACGGGTATCTGGCTCCAAAGATGGGGTCTGTTGGACATTGAAAGAATGAACCGTCCGTCGGAATACAGAGGTACAGACAAACGTAACTGATACTAAACTGTTACTTTTCTTAGGGGTTGAAAAATATATTTGGTACATCTCTGCTTCCTGACAAGTAGTAGTTGGTACATTACACATTCACATAAACTTTTACCCCGACCAAGTCTCAGTTTCTTACTTATCAGTGCTTATGCTTAGTGCAGATCTTCACTAAGACAGGAATTTTACCTCGGCATCACGACATATTCTAATGATCACTGCGCATCTGTCACCACACATGGTCTGATCGATTTGTTATGTTTGAATGTTAAACCTCGTAAGCTTGGGGCTGTTACACAGATTATTTGACCACTTGAAGAGTAGACTGTGACTGTCATAGAAATTAAACCCGTCACAACTTCCTTTTTGCTAAGAAAAGCAGTGCTCAGTTAACACACTGAATTCTAATATTTAATCCAGGCTTATAGGACTTGTATATGTAGTCAGCAATTAGAATTGAAAGCCAGCAAGTGTGTTTCCTTCAAGGATGGTTGGAAAAAAAGAACAGTAGTTGTAACTTAATGTGGCGAAGATTTAGCTGTGATTATTTGATAATTCTCAGTGTGTGATCAATGGCGAACTGGTCGATACAACTGCCTCGAGGGGAAGTGGACCACACTTCAGATTTTTGTCGTTCTAATGATATGCTATACTAACGAATTCTAACGAGAACGAAGAGTGGGTTTTTTCAAAGGACGTCGGATGACGCATCAACTGGGGTGAAGATGCTCTGAGTTGGAATAAGGGACTCATCAGTTAAACCTGTAATTTTCAGACTTCATTTTTCAGGATTCCATTTCAGTTGTAAGCAGACAAGTATGACAAGAAAGACATTTCATGTATGTTCTGCCCTATCCTACACGACCCCCTAAAAGAAATGTCGGTGAAAACTTGTAATAAAACCGGAAGTAACTTAGTGTTCTAGGCATATGAAAACAGTTGGAACGTTTGCTCGTTATTTAGAAGGAAATGCATTGAATCTTTTCAAACATATACCTCATTTACTAGACAAAGAGAAGTAAACGAACTAGTTAGCCCTCAGTAAATTTGTGCAAAACGAACCGACCATGAGCATTTCTAATGCAACACTTTCGTGTCGAAATATTGGCAACTGGTCCTTATTTTTCCACTTTCCTGCGAACCAGCTTCTAGGGGACAGTTCAAAACAACATTCTGCTTTATAAAATGTTTCGAATC
Source organism: Paragonimus heterotremus (assembly GCA_013368495.1). Lineage (NCBI taxonomy): Eukaryota > Metazoa > Platyhelminthes > Trematoda > Plagiorchiida > Troglotrematidae > Paragonimus > Paragonimus heterotremus. Next base: position 119,233 of record LUCH01000117.1, on the reverse strand, counting down.
GATCGTCACTGAAATCCTAAAATATTGTACTCCCGAATCCTAACGTTATGCACAACCTTACGAGGTTTGTGGATGACAAAAATACCGTCATCCACAAACGAGGCCCAAATCCAAATGCTTTATGAGAGGTGAGGTTTTCCTTCAGCTGAGTACTGATGAAAATGGAAGTAAACGCGACAGTTGAAATGCAAACCTGTTTGTTTGGGGCCGTTTCTCGCTTTCAGGTCATACCTTCACCTTGGGCCAAGTCTTCAAGGTCACCAACCGCTCCTTCTGAAAGATATTTAGCCCTTTAAAAGCGTACAGCTTATGGCGGCTTAGCATGGTTGTTTCGTTCGCTTACAAGCTAATGTAAGTTAGAAAAAGCTGCTCACATTTTACGTTGTTCTACATTACTCCATGATAAGCGGTGACGAGCAGTCTCATGAACGAAACAATATGGAATAACACTCTTCATTAATAGGCGTTGTTGATGGAGCTGACTTCAAAATGAACCGGATCGACGAAACACTGTGTGCATCTACAATTTAAAACTTATTCCGCAGGCTTTAATCCGTCTTAAAGGTTAAACCAGGGGAACTTTCGTCACAAGTATTGCGTGCTGGTTTAATGGAACAAAACTGCAGATATTTTGTAAGTAACTCGCTCTAAACTACTAAATGAAGCTAATTGGCGTCCTGCCAACCCAGTGCATTTTGAAATTGGGAATGATGATCGAAAATGAATACAAGCTTATGGGCGATCTTTCAAGGCAGAAATTAGCTGTATACAACTTACAACAGGTTCTAAAACATGCTAACCTTATAAAAATGTTTCACGCTTGAGTAACGTTTGTTCTCATAATTTTTAAATGATAGCTAACAATAAACAACTTACTTGCTTGATCGCTTTTTGGTCGCAACGATCGATGTGCGGTTGTGTCTATGGAGACCGACCAAATGGTTTTAGTCCACAAAGTATGGGAACGTTTGGGCGTTCTGTTTTGACTTCAAAGACGACCGAAATAGTTGGAATGAATGTCAGTGTAGGAGGGTAGTAGACATACAATGACGTTGTTGGGGGCAAAGGTTTGGAGATAGTTAACACGAGCAAGTTCCGCGGAGCTAGACAGGGACGTTTACACAAAGGAGACGGCGGAGGTCGGATACAACACCGCCATTTAACTCAGTGAAGCAGTTCAAAACTTGAGTTTACTGCTACCACCAGAGAACGTGGAAAATATAGATCTTCCAAAACGTCTTACTTAATGGATCTGTTGTTTCATTATGGTAAGCTCAACAAGGCCTACCTCACCTGACGAACGAGTGTCGACAAACGCACAATAACGACTTCATGGTCAGCAGCTTTGACGCTATCTCAATCAAATATCTGACGGACTTAGTGCGGTTGGGCAATCTTCGAATGTCACTGCCAGCTGTTAGTCGACGGAGTTTGCCGTATGTCAACTGAAATGAGCTTCCTTGAACTGAAGCCCGGTGAACTGGTAAAACCTATCGCTTCATACGTGGATATTATGGCACAACTGGAATGCGCTAAAGCTAAAGAACAGGTTTCATCACCATGGAGACCGGGGACTAAAAGCGGTTATCAAAAACGTGAATAAGCATTGTGAGAGATGTTTGATTGTAGAGATTGTCGCCACAATACTGTAAATGATGTGGGTGCACATCAACCGTGTAAAACAATGTTTACGTTCCCAGTTGCTTGGTTTCGCACACGTTGTTGTGGATTTCTGGAAATAAATCGCTTTTCAAATCAAGCTGTACTGCAGTTTCAACAGATTAAAAATACCGGCAGTAAAACAGATCTCTTGTCTTTCCTGGTATTCCTTCGCACTTACTCATTCGGATTTTTTAGTCCACTCATTTTCATGCAAATTCCCATGTTTGTACTGTGCTCTGTCAACAATTTAAAAATATTTGCCTTTTAACCTTAATCGCCCCATCTCAACGCATTTCTGACAGGGAGTACTTATTAAAAATTAGTCCAATATATTCGTCGACCATATGTCCTCTACCAAGATGATACTGATGGCCGTTAAACGTTGCATTTATTTTGAAAAACCACATCACTTTAATACATTGCTGTAATATGTGAACATCCTTTGTGTGCACAATACCAGCGAAAGTACGCAAAATCACCCTCGAACGTACGGAATTTCTGTTACCTAACTGAACACTACTCAAAACAGATCACAGCTTTTGTGTTCTTATAAACCTTCATCTAACCCGTTTCGATAAGGATTATTACGTTTGAGTTTTACACCTATCGGAGGCTTCCACGGCTGAGATTTGAACTCCGGTCAAATTTCCGTAAGCCAACTTTGTCGACCAATGTGACGTTTTCAAGGAAATGCGCTGGTGACGAGCCCTAGCAAGAGTGAAGCTCGAATGTAGTGCTCCCTATCAATTGGGCTAATTCAGTGGTCAATGAAATTATGTTCAGTTCATTCAAGACAAATTCTTTTGCTACTTATCAGTGGTAAGTAATTTACAGGTCATTTTTCAGCGCGCTACAGAGGTTCAACAACCTTATCATCTACATCCATCAAACATTCCCTATCACGTGGACTCTATGATCCGAACTGAGTGGATGTTGATAAGTTACACACCACGTTTCCACACTACTTTCCTATGCATATCTCAAAATCTTAACAATGCAAAGGCCTTAACTTGAAGTCTGTGTGAAATGAAAAGGAAAATCCACTGAAAATAGATTTTACGATCGCCGACTAAAAGCACATGTCCTATCCTCCATTCGTCCAATCCCAGCACAACATTGGACAGTTGAATTTTCCCACCTCAACTGTGATATTCATCCTTCTAATACGTTTCCCTCAGTCGCTCAACCTGAATGTGAAATTGGAGCATAATTTAGGCATGTCCACAAAATACACATTAGTCAATTCGGAGATAGTTCCCAGTAATTGAAAATTATCGATCAATTTGCGATTATCCTACAAATAGCAGTGCTCATTCGCTGAACGACTAAATAGTTGAATCCCATTTTGTCCTTCTTTCAGCGATGTTAGGGTAATTGTTAGTTCTAGCCAAGTGTTTTGCGAAGATGTCGTACATGACAGAATCGAAGGGTTGTTCCGTGAGTCACAGTCTCCAATTATTTTGAGTTAGCATCCACGTTAGAATCTCTGTTAAATGGCGCTACATGACACATCTGTAAGCGCATTCCAGCTGTTATGCCACTTGTGTCTTAAAAGTTTTTAACCCAAAATACCGCAACATGAACATAACTTGAAGGATGCTGGTTGCAAAGTGTTTTCCCATCATATCACACATCCGAAACACACTTTTCTTGTGATTTTGTCACGCATATGCCGGTTTAAACCTATTGATTGTCAGCTAATCAAGCAAAGTTTACACTCATTACTTGTAAGTCGTTCCATTGTAGGATGATCTTTTTGCTGTATAGGTTAGTGTGGAGCTTGCTATCAAACGTTATGGCCTCAACTATTTGTTAGAGAGAAAGGGTACCCCCGTTACTTTTTATGAACGATGCATCAACCCCATAAAGGTCAAATTGATAGACCCATCTTCGATCAAACAGTCCATAAGCTCACAGCTCCCGAACCTACAAACTCTCATGTGTGACCACGCTAAAGTAATATTTATGTCGCTTAGTTCGACTAAGTATACTATCCGAGCTTTGACTAGCAAATTTATCTTGTGGGTGTATTTACCAGTTTCTTGAAGAATTGGATCAGACGCAGTCTTTCCAACTGTGGTCGTTAACCTCATTCTAACTCAGCTGAGCAGCTGACACTCTTAGTGGATCTTGCCGGTTCCCCCGTCAAAATGTTTAATGTGAGCAAGCCGTTTCCTCCGTTCTAGTTAGACCAATCACATCCTTGAAGTCGAGTCCAAACTTCTAACTTAAAACTCATAATACGTTGATGTGAGTAGCCTCAATACATTAATTCGTCCGTTCATTATGGATACACGGCAACTGTTTCGAACTTCAATGGCAAAGACCTCGACAAAGTTTGTACAGGTTCCATACAAACGGTCAGAATAAAAACTTCATTTGATTTAGTCACGAGGACACTCACTAATGGTGCGTTTGTTGCAGAGGGCGGTACTTATAACGTGCATCAAAAGGAAGCGGATATCCGCGATAGCTTGTAAGTTGATCCAACAAACCGAATACTAAAAGCAGGCCAGTCCACTTGAAAAGACAAAATTTGGCATACGATGAACAAGTGTTCGAAACGACTACTGTTTTCTATCGTACGAACGCTACTCGGACAAAAAAACTATAAGTTTCGACATCGCAAGAGTGCCAACATTGCGTATCCAGGTCGTCATAAAATTTCCGATACAAAAATTTAGTCCCGGCTTAACAAATTGCAGTCCTCTGTGAATGTGTTTTGACTATATGTAGCTAAAGTTTTACTTCATATCTCAACACAGTAAACGCTTCATACTATCCTAGTAAAAAAAAGGCTTTTCCGCCAGGGATATTTCACCACGATCAACTGTTTTATTAAACGCTCACATGTGCATCCTGGTCGACTGTGTCCACTTTTTGCAGTCCTATAAACAATCAGCCTACTTTTCACTGACAAAAGTTCTTTTCCATCGGTCCTCCATTGTCAGTCACGGTTCATTGCCAAATGTACATGTACCAGTCCATTAGTTTTGGTTCCAATGCAAAAAGAATTGGGCAACTATCCGAAACATTATATCCAGTTCATTGGACCGGAGTCCTAGAAACTAAATCGTTAATCTTTCAATATCAATTTTATGTACCTGAATACTGGAAATCTCCAAAACAAAAAAGACGGTTGGAACAATCCTCCGTTAATTAACTACTGAACGTAAGTTTAATGTTTGAGTGCACTTTCACATTTTGTAGCATGACCGCCGGAAAACGAAACTGCATTCTGCATCTGCATAATATACTCTTCTTTTACATTTCCCAACAATCTGCAAGACTTGAAGTGACAGCAGTCCATCGAGAACTTTTGATGCTCATTTGAAATCATTTTTACCTGACCCTGGATTTGAATGCTTATCTAAAACTACTTTTACAAGGCAAAACCATTTTTTTTCATTATAAAACCCTGTCGGAATATTCACATCTGGTTCATGGCTAAAATGCTTCCACTTATCAAGTATGCCTACTTTACAGTGAGCACCGTCATTTCCTCAAACAGCTTGCACGCCAGAAGGATTTAATTGTGGTAAAACTTGATAAAGGTTCTCAAACTGTCACGAAGGATAAGCAGCATTAAATTAGAAAACCTTAATTCGTCCTCTCGAATAACACAACGTTTCTACTGGAAAGCCAACCAGAAACAGCATAGTTTGAGAAACACGTTTGTAATAAGAGTTTCAGGTTTTATTCTGGCATGGGCAAATAGCCGAAGGACAGTAAAAGTCTATGAAGTCTGTTAATAGTATGACCCAATAAGTATATGGATTACTGAAGATTGAAAAACAGCGAACATCTCTACGTGAAAGTTTCACAATAATAGATTCGCCTTTTTCGAAAACTGTGGATATTCGGAAATGAACGTGTGTAACTGTTTCAAACCTTTGTTTGAAAAACATTTTTGAGGTGTAAAACACTCTGAATACTGATAATACAGAAAGAAAGTTACGTGACTTATTGAAGTAAATTCACTATTACTAAGCACGTCACTATGGGACACGATTGCTATAGATCGTAACCTAATACATCAAGTCTCAGTCACTATATTGAAATATCTGACATCACTGAAACCAGTAAGTCTTCGTTTAAAAACAAAAGGTACGGAAAAAAATAACTATGTCACAGTAAGTAGGTCTACGGGGCCGATTTTCATTGATTTTTGAAATCAGGAGTTGTACTCCGTCTCATGAACGCAGTGTATGCTACTCTGTTTTACTGACGATATGTGGATGACACGGTGGTAGTTGCTCATGACAGAGAGACCGTGAAAAGCTATCCGTTCAGTGAATTATTTGCATTCAAACTTACTATCGTCATCTGTACTTGAAGCAGAACAAGATATATCCACTGTTTCACCAATAACAACGTTAGACCGTTGGGATTGGTAAACTTGTGTTTGTTTGTACATCATAAGCTCATGGACGATTAATTTCTGAATTTCAACAGTATTCACCCACCCAACATGAACATTGTTTCGTTTAATGTCCACCACACAGAGCACAATCTGTACGTTCACAGAAGTGATACGTCTGTTACTTCGGTGTAAAAATAATACAAGAAGCAGCATTAGTTTCCGAGTTCATCCTATGAAACGGATCCATGCGAATGACAGTAGGGTAATCATTATGTGAAGTCTGTTTGACGATCCAGAACATTTCAATAAGTCAAAAAAGCCACAACAGTTTCTTGAATATTCCGCGCATTTCGAAGCATAGTTAAACGACCTCAAAAATAATCCAGTTTCTGTTTCCCAAGCACGTGATTTAAAGCACAATTTTGTCGATTAGTTTTTTGAGTCCTGACAATTTATTCTCATTTTCAAAGAGATACGTTGTATCTGTCGTACGTCCTTCGGCATACACTGTGAGTTGTGGAATTACGATTCGCGTGATTTTAATAGTCCTTCAGGCACGCTTAACTTATTGGGGTAACTGAATATCACTTGGAAGAATCCCGAAGTGTGAGCCTTACGACAGAGAGTTAGAAGACTGGATAGAAGGTTACGGTAAAGTTTGACAAAGGGAATCAACACTTCTGTGTGGAAAACAGTTTGTTGAAACCAAGCACATGTGACATTCAAAACGGATCCCAAAGATATGTGGAAATTTGGTCTCAAAATGAGGATTGCTTCAGGGTTGGTTGATATGACTGAGTTAGAACTCAAAGTTTCACAGCAACATTTAGTGCCAATCTTAGCAGCTACCAACATTTTGCTTTCGGTCAGACATATTTCCTTGACTTATGCTTACTGACTGAAGTTGGTGGGTTACGGAATAAACACAACAATTGTGAAAACACGTGAATGTTGTGGGCCAAATGTATGAACGCGTGGGACAAGAGGATATTAAACGGCTTGTATGAAGTGATATAAGAATGACAGAGTAAAGCATGGTAAACGAACGCATAATTTTGATTAGCATAAGAAGAATACATGTAATCCTCAAATAATGTTTGCGTCTTAAAAAACCGTTTCTGCATACAGTCAGCAATGCGAACCCGGTAGAACGACTATCAACCTGTCGTTATAAAACAGAGAAAGGTCTGTTTCACGCATTCGTGAGTTTGGTCTAACTTGTGAGTACGCCAGTAAGCAATGAAAAATAATCACAGAATATACAAAAGTATTTCACAGTGTCACTATCAGTCCTCCGATTACTTCTTAACCATGTAGGTTCCAGCAAGTCCAAGATGTATGGGCCAAAAAACGAATTCCTTTATTCCTAATTGCCCCCTTGAAAGTATCGTCAAGAGCAGCTTCGCCGTTTAATGCCAAATTGCGTACTATTTATGCATTTCCGTGTTTCTGCTGGCTCCAAAGGCAGAAAGAAATGGGCGGAAGCTTATAAATCTGTCCAAAGAAGATCTTTCAAATATCAGAGTGTGACGAACAACAACGTGGTTGGAATATCTCGTCGCCTCATAGAAAATCAGTGTATGCGATCGATCGTCACCTGTGGATTTATGGACTACAAGCGATTCCGATTAGATCTGTCGATTACAATATTTTTTTACAAAAAATCAGATGCTTCTCTTATTTGAAAAGCAGTGACTATCAGTATGTGAACACCACTATAATATTTACAAGAAATATTGTTTATCAGGACCACGTTATCTTAGTTACCGGTTTGTTCTAAGATGCTTGCGGCAAATGATTTCTCGGTCCTGATTCACAACGAATTATCATCATATACTGGCAGACTAAAGTTCGTATCTGATGCAACTGATCGAAACGATTGTTTTGAAATTCGCTAGAATCATTTTGGTTGAGTGCGTTTAAGGGCACCTGAACATAATAAGTTTGTGACGGAAAGTTTGTCTGTTGCAATATCTTTTGTTGTATGTCACCCAAACCTCTTTTCAGTCTCGTAAACAGTCTCTGTTGCACAGTCTGGATTGCTACCCAAGGTGATAAAAAGGTGGGGCTCAGCTAGCAGATCAAAGTTGTCAAATACAATTCATCGCTAAGTTCGTATAAGCTGGCTACGATTTACACAGGTTCAGTCAGTTTCGAACAGGTTACATAAAGCATTATGATCTACCCTCAACGGATTTATTGTTCTCCATCGTGGTTAAGTTGCTGTCAAAAATTGCTGCTCAATTATCTCAGAAAATAGAGTTACACCATGTAAATTCAAATGCATAAATGCTCACTGTAGTAGCTCAAACAGTGCGAGTGCTCTTAAGACAGACTAAAATGTGATACACAGAATAATTCCAGAGTGATAAGCAGGGCCCACAATCCCCTATAATAGCCAGTAAGTTGAAGTGTTACTAATCACTGATTGCGAAAATGACCGGGAAGACTTCTGTGGGATTTCCGTAAACAAGAGAGGGACATACATGTCGATTGCACTCGGTTTGTTTTCTGCACGTTAATTCTAAATAAACGTCTACGAAAATTGTGAGGACATATGCAGTACGTGCTTAGTCGTCCAAATTAGCCAAGGACACCAGGATTTCGAGGTTGTTGTCACCCATTAATTATGTGCGTATAGCTGCAATTCGAAGATACCAAGGTATCCGTGATCGTCCAGTGTAAATTGAACTGTTATTAAGACTTCTTAATCATGTCACCAGCAACACAGTGACGTGGATATTTAGCACACCGAACAAATATTCACATTACTCGCCAACTCCCACATTGACGGTGAGTTAATTTATATTTGCGCCTTGGTAAGTACTTCGATTAGCTAATGAATATGCGAGAAAAGAGTCTCAGAGAACAATTCAAATTGAGTATTGAGAAACTGATCGTTTGTGCTGTTCTTGTACGTTTTTGTCAGCCCCGTAAAGACACCGTGAATTTGACTCAAGTGACTGCATTCCAACGCCAGAAGTTTGCCTTCTGAAACTACTAACAAGTGAGTAATCAATTCACTTGATGAAGTCTGAAATTGCAATATCTAACGATGCATATACAAAAACTTTATTGAGCAGCTAAATTTGTCATGTAGAGTGCAAACTATTGCAACATGTTTGTGAAACATCATTTGGCCTGAGAGTGAACTTTGGCTGATTTTGAGAACCTCAGATGTACGTTTAGTCTGCCACATTCCATTGCTGACAAACTAGCTTTCTCAAATCAATAGGTCTAAACTTCACTAAATTAAGGATCAAACTATACCTCGTGGATTACAATAATACGCTTAGTCGTCTGAAGTTAGGATGTGACAGACAAGCTCATTTCCGTTTTGTCATCAGATAGAAATATAGTTCAGATCACTGGGTTCCAATGATCCGTCATCAAAACTGAAATATACGTTCGTGAGTTTGTCACAAGCCGATTAAACTTTTGTTCCCCACATGTCGCACAATATGCTGCAAAACAAGTCAAACACATTCGGATTATGCGCGAACACCTTTTGGACATTAGTTTTTTTAATGTGTTCGTAGAACCAGCAGATTCGGGTAAACAATTGAGACAACGGATGGAAAAAATTGTGTTTGATTATGAAGTAGAAAAGCGAGATCGTACAAAACGCTTTGATCATTCTTTAGATCACGTTAAGGGTTTTCTACTCCACTATTTATCGGTACGTCTGTGTAAAGACTTTTGTACGATGACCCGGCCATTTTTGATAGTAATGCAACTTGTGTCAGCAGCGATGTCAGTCAGTTGTATCAGTGCCACTTTTCTGTTTCCCGAACGAAAAATCTCCGAGGGTGTGTTTCTCAATAATGTCTGGTTTTAAACTAACTGTTGATCTCACACTCCACTGAAACCTGCTGATTGTAATCGAGCATTCAAATAACTCTCCGGTATTTTTAATTCACTTTAGTAAGTTTCGCGATCGCATGCTTCATTCTATACGTACTGTTACAAGCAGGTGATTCGACAACGTTCTATTCAAAGAGCTATCTATAGGAAATCTACATGGTCCGGTCAATACCTGAACTTTAGTAGCTTCACACCGGTCCATCACAAACGCGCATTGGTAAATACATTATTCACACGAGCAAGACGAATCTGTACACAAGATAGTCTTGCAAGGGAATTAGACTTGATCACGTCTGTACTACAATCTAATGGGTATCCGAAAAGGTTCATAGATAGGCATAGT
>LUCH01000117.1:97686-108160 GCA_013368495.1 Paragonimus heterotremus | reverse complement strand
AATCCAAGATTCTTGCGATTTGCTGAAGCTGTCGCAATCAATAGACTAAATCCGACCCTGTGTGTTCACAAGCAGTTGCTCGTAAACTTGGCCCTTCTCTGGACTTAGTAACCTTTCATAATCCACCGATTGGCTATCCAACCTACCCCCTATCTGTTCGATATAAAACAACCGTTTCATGTTATTGTAAATTTGGTACTGATGAGTCAATACGAAATACTTGCGTCTACCAGTTTTCGTTTTCTGACTGTTTTGTTTAAACTTCTGAAGGGAATGAACTGTTTTAAACGTCTTAATTGTTATATAGGGGAATGCCAATTACCGGCCGAGGCCAGGTAAAAATCATATTCCACTATATTGTGCAATATAGGGAAAGGAAAATTTTAAAGTTAATTATTAATAGATTACCAACAAAACTCTACTTACATCAGACTATCTGTTGTTCGTCCTAAGAAATTCTATATTTGAGGTGTGGTGAGATAAAGCAAAAAACAAACAGAACTTCTTACTGGTAACTTCTAGCCAGTCACTCGAACACTGCTGAAAATAGTTTGTGCATGTTATACGGAAAGTGAGAAAGTTGGTGAACAACTGATTTCATTTGAGTAAGAAGTCCAAATATTCACGGATTTGAGGGTTCGCTTATTACTACTGTGAGGACCAACTATGGTTGACGTATATATGGTTATGTTGTATATAGCCTGCATGTTTCACTTGTGCGACTGGTGTGAATGAATGAAATGGTAACATATTGTAACATGTCTTCTTTCTGCACCGATGAAATTAACAACTATTGTTCGTAAGTCGAACAGCGTGGCAGAGAATACATCATACACTTTGCCTGTCATACGTAATGACAATAAAAATATTTTGGTCGGCATATATTGCCTAACCAGGCTTTCTACAAATTCGGTGTACATAGTCGCAAAAGTTGCCAGTTTGTATTATGTGTATTGCCATTATACTAGAAATAAAGTTTTTCCTTATTACTTGCACAAATTTTATCAGAAGGTATAATTATTTACGATGCAACTGTTGTTTCGTAAATCTGTATCACTGAGCTCTAGAACATCTTTTACGAAAGACGATTCACTTTGCGATGAAAATTTAGTGGGAAACAGATTTCACCACTGAAACTGACACCCGGTATATTTGAAACAAGATTTCCAAGTGGGAAACTAGAAAAAACAAGTTAGCAGTATTACACTGCATGATTCTTTTTTTAACGGATTCAGATGCATCTTATCAAATACACATCTCAGAAATAACAAACACAAAATATGCACTAAATGCTTACTTATGGGGAGCATTCCATCGAGGTACGAAAAAACTCACAAGTACTACCGAGGTAGGGTTAAGTTAATAAGCGGATCCCTTTTAAACATACACCGGTGATTTCAACCGTTTAAGGGTGTTGTGTGAGTGTTTCTTCCGGTACATGAAGCTGATTAACAATGCAGACGGACTGCCACTGCCGAACTTCGTCATGAGCACGTGGTGCATGATACATGAAGGGAGTGTCTGGATGACCGCAACTTCCAGCCGGTTAGACATCCGTTGGGACATCTTGACTTGTAACTGCCACTCCATCAATCTTTTGTAAGTAGAACTGCAACCATAGGAGATAAGAGGCGAGAAGTAGGCCATTCCTGATGGCAGGAGTTGATGTTTTATTGTTACCAAGCTGATCCCTGCTTTGACCTAGTAGGAAACACGTCGGACAGCGGAAACTAACCGCTTTCATTGATTAGACGGACGTCATCGTCTGTAAAAGTAAATCGAATTAATGCAGCTGTTCGTTCAGCTAAGTGCGTAAGTCGGTTACTGATTAGCGGCTTCTTGCATCTTCTTATAAACTGCGGTTAACTGTCTGCTTTCAATGTTTTCCAGCTGCCGATTTTCCTCGTCAATTGTGTCGACTGTGCAAATTTCCTTGCTCAATCAATTGAAGCCCTTATTAAATCCCGTTTATGCTCAACTGGGTCAAGGTAATCGTATCGCAAGTACTGCTCTGTACAAGTGGGCTTTTGGTAGATTAAGCATCTTATAAGGTCGTCACCTGTGTTCCAGATAAATACACCAGGAAACATTATATAATTATCCTTCCACCACTCCGTCATAAGACCCCAATTCCCTGACTACAGTCTAGTCTCTCTATCAACATTTATTCTTTGCTGTCTACGATCACGATAATGCAGTCCACATACCTTCGTTGAACAACGGTCACCGCGATATGTTGATCACTTTTAATTTCTATACGAGCAACGACAACGTCCGTTTGAACAGTTTGTACAATATACCACTAATAGCATGTCTTCACAACTATGTATGTGTTTACACACGTGAGGATTAATAATTTTAACCCCTGGAAATTTGTTTCACCAAGTTCACTTAAAATATCTTTATCAAGGGAGCATATTGTTCTATCGGTAAATACGCATACACCTCATCTCCAGTAAATAATTACTTTGAAACGTTCGGTTTGGTTTATCCCACGTAACAGCTAAAACTCAAGCTACCAGTCAAGCTTTTTGTTCCATTAGTTTAGTGCTGATAAGAACTATAGGTCTTCAGGCGAACAAAAGAATGTAGAAATAGCTTTTGCATTCTGATATGAGGCCAATGTTGAAGTTTTGGTTTTGTATAGCTTGTTTTGGACAAATTAAGATAAGAGCACATTTTAACTTTTATTTGGAAATATGACAAACTAGTTCCACCGATGTTCTGTCGGTGGATAAATGAACTTCGGTCTTGGAAGTATATTTAGAAAACCTATATGTCGTCTTGAGGCCATCAGTTTCTTTCACACAGATCTCTACCGAGGGTGCCATATATATATTTCTGTCCTGATTCAATGGCCACTTCTGCACTTCGTTAAGAGTGCACACACGGACATTACGTATGTGAGCATGCTCAACGAGCAAGAATGTATGGTTCACCATTCATACGGCGGTGACTTTTAACTGATTGGATTGGGTCACGTGATTTTCTTGAGTGGACAGTTGATCATTTGCCCGATTACTCTAACAGAGCTTACAGTTACACCTCAAGGTTGTTCCTACTTGTCATAGTCTACTTTCTTTACCATACATTTGGTTCCCATGCTATGTTACACCACTACGGCCTAACTGCAACATTTCATCAGTAGAGCAGCCATTCTCTAATGTCCCGTCCTAAGGAATATTTCCGAGAAATTTGAGTTAAATTTCTAGAATGTTTAAAACTGTTTTTGTCTATTATCTACATTATAAACCATGCAGGCGGGAGAGTGAAAATTTAAGGCAAAATTAGTTTGAGGTCATCTACGAAACGACTTGTAGATAACATTATCTGATATTGTCTAGAAATCAATTTTAATTTTATGATCAACATTTGTGGCAGAAGGGCAAAGTTGGAAACGGTCCCCGTTTATTAAAGCACACAAGTAATAGCTTGTGTTGCCAATAAGCAACACTGAAGAAACATCTAGAATAATGCGAACTGATAGATTGGTATTATCGTGCAAACGTAACTTTACAAAATAGTCGAAAATGGTCACAACTTCCAAATTCTTTTAGTCGTTTTTCATAAACAACCAAGAATGGCTTATGAACACTTTGTCGCAGATATTCAGCCGCAGGGCTGCTGAACCACAGCCTAGACAATGCGCCTTGTCGAACATTTCCAGCAACCACCGTTCGCACACTGTTTGCTACCTGTCCATTTGTGATTTTCGTCTGAAGGGCAAAGTGCCTGTCCATGCTCAGTGCACGTGTGTAACCTAATTTATCGTTTGTTGTACGGTAGAATATATTAAGCTTAACAAGGGATAGGTTTTCTAATGGATAAATAGCGTCATCCGGCCTGGTTAACAACATGAGTAAGAAAATCAACTGTAGGTGAATCGTGCAACTCTGTTGTTTGTTTGGTTGTCCAATGCAATGTTCATTCCAAAAATTTAATTGTCATTTCATTCTGGCTTTCTTTTTACCCCTATTTTCCGGTTTCTGCTGAAGTAGCTCAATTCGTGAAAGGGATGAGAGAGAATTAACATTTTCGATTGGGTGTTGGGTCAGAATTGATTACGAGTGTTAACTAACGGCAGAACAGCCTACAAACTTTATTTCGCACTAAAACCTGAGATTGAAAATCTTATTTTCGGCCCCGCCAGAGGATATGCTTAAAGGAATGGGTGTTAACGTACGTAACAACCTAGGCAGTATAAGCTGCCTTGCGAATACATTTACAAAAGTTCTCAACAGCAGTAAACTCACGTTTTCAACTGTTATTTAGTAATCAAAATACTTCATTATTAAAGTTGACGAAGCATCGGTGAATCTGTCCAATGATCATTTGCACAGACAGAACTGAAGTGATTTCCTACACACAAGGCTGATTAGTCCATTTCCATGGATTCCCAGTGGTTTGTACACAACCACAAATTCCAAAGACGGGATAAACCTGAGTAAAACTGGAGTATCACTTGAATGTGGGCGTGTCTGGTGTATGTAGTTAAAAACTTCAGACAACCTGTTTACTAACGAATTACTGCATTTGGGTTTGCTCTGGTTAGATCGTATCAGTAGTAGCCCTGGTATTCTTTGCTTCAATGAGGAGTTTTAACTTCGGTTAAAGTTTTCAGTGTGAATGGCTTTAATAATCATAGAATAAGTCCTTCTCTTCTCACAAATACCTCAAAACTTTTGATGTCTTTCAAGAAGGCCATGAGATTCAGATGCTGCAAGTATCACACTACGTTTGCAGTGCATAAAATTGTTACCATATTATGTACAACTCAAAAACCGTTATCCGTTGGAGCTTAACGCCTGCAATTAGATCAGATTCAAAATTAAAACATCCAGCCTGATAGAATACATAACAATTTGACAAAACAGATACTGGCATCCGCAAAC
This sequence comes from Paragonimus heterotremus, assembly GCA_013368495.1. Lineage (NCBI taxonomy): Eukaryota > Metazoa > Platyhelminthes > Trematoda > Plagiorchiida > Troglotrematidae > Paragonimus > Paragonimus heterotremus. The sequence goes on along the minus strand of LUCH01000117.1, from coordinate 103,268 downwards.
GCGAACTGGTTTAATTTAGGTGAGTTACCGTCGGACAGTATGCAGTGAAATAGACCTCAATTATGTTCATATTATCTCATGTTTGTTTGGACCAGATTTTAGATAATTCGGTAACCCATGAATGATTTGACTGACAAACAACTTGGTGTCAGTAATATTAGGCGGCTGCGATCAGTTCTAAAAGATATTTTGACGAACAAATTTCGTTTTTCTTCCATGTTGTGGAATACACAGAGATATCGGCCTCAGTGAATACAGAGATGGCTCAGGGAAGTTCAATTAAGACTGCGTATTTGAAGGTAGTACGATATCTTTCAAACACCATGTTTTAGTTATCAGTTTTCATACAAAACATTTATTTTATAACCTACTTACTGTCTAGTTCCGTTGTTTTAAATAGTTGAAGTGTGAGGAAAGCATGATTCAGTAGTTTGAGCAATATTATCCCGTATTACTTAAGGACGAGATTAACTTCTTTGGTTTCACTTGCTCACAAAAAGATCGTGGAATCCCCACTTGCCAAGAAAAAAAATTATTTTAGAAGTAGCTATTTGATATCCTTCGTAAGTTCCACCTTGCAGCAGCGTATATCTGAGCAGAATTCAATCCGTTTGTCTGAAACTGGGTCAAGTGTGTATTGTCAAACTCTCAGTTGATATGGGTGAACAGTCCGTATTTCTGAATAGCATAACTGCAATAATTTCAAAAGGTCCACAGAAGAATAGCGGTTTCTGTGTCAGTTTGCACATCTAAGGTTGTTCTGACCTCTCCATAATGCTGTCATTTAGGTGTGAAACAGAAAGAGAATTGTTACACTGTTATGTCATCTAATTGTACGTGTCCTTAACATCTGAGTTTGCATTGGACAGATCACATACCTCTTCTGAGTAACTATTCCAGTGTGGATTTTGGCAAACCCTGTTCATTTTTATTTATTTTGGGATTTGCTTGGCCAGCTCATTTTCTTTACATCCGGTGTCAGACCGGCGACTCAAACCCAGTGAAGTAATGCGTTCCTATCTTAGATCATTCCGCAGCGACTGTATTTGGAAAGACCAAAGATTTATCACTCTCTTTCCTGTACTTATGTTTGATAGCATTCGTAAATAACAATCAGTCCGATCTCACTTTTGAAACTCTTCAGGTAATATGTAGCTTAGCTTAAGAAATGCAATGACAAAACGATTAGGTTGAGGCCAGTGATTTCTAATATCGTGCGAAAGTAGTGATTAATGGAATCAAACTGAAATTTCGTGCAGGACAGGACCCAATATTTGTGGGATTTTTAAAAGCAACATTAACTGACTCGACACAGACCCAAATGTGAAACATTTGAAAATTTGGCTGGATTCGCACTAGCGACAAATACACCACGCATATGTGCGACAAGTACTGTACCAGCCGAAACACGAAGCAAAGCCGTCACGTCACGAATTTTGCACTTGCACGCAGTCAACCAACTACACCTTAAGGAATTCACCAAGTGATCCTCCATGGGTTGTGTTACAAGCAAACTCCAGAAACCCATGAACTTTGCTAGTTCCAACTTGGATGTCTTCTGTATTGCTCACTTCACAACGATACTCGTTACTAATCATTAGATTCACTGAGGAAGTCAACTTCACCGGTCATGTTAGATTGTTCAGTTTTGTAATAAAAAAAAACTTCCGCTTATGTGCTGACTACAAGAAATTTTTTCCTGACGTTACGTCTGAGACAAGTGGGAAGGATAACCAAGAACTAGGACGCACCCAGACGATTGGTTTTGATATAAGCTCTTGGCAAATTTTTGTAGAGGGGACTTGATAATTTTCAGTCACCAAACAAGCAACCTGAAATGAATAGTTTAAATCAAGTTTTGATCTGTGTGACTAATTATAAACCATATTTGCAATGGCTTTGAGATTTGTTGGTTGAGTAGAGTCCACTCAGAACCTTGGTGTGTGAGATGTTTTAACAACTGACGGGGCTTGCAGACGATTATCAAGACTGATTATGAAAACACTATCCTTCACATTTCAGCCATTTTATATGAGGATTATTCCCACTGGAAATCACCGTGGATAGGACAGGATTAAACAAGAAACTCCTCGGTTTATTCAACTAACATTGAAAAAGGGTGATGGTACTCCTCACTGTAACATGGAAACAGATATTTTGAATAAAAACGTTGTATAGTTATTTTGCACAACTTCTGTCGACAGTGAACAAAAAATTATTCGTTGTGATGTGTTCTAAAAAATTAGCGGGAAGGCAGATGCGATCAATTACTAGGCAAACCAGACAATAATTATAACGTTTTTATTGGCGTATTTACCTAACAATTTCATGTCTTTTGGTCAGTCAATTTTGTATCAAAGATAAAGTCCTGTTACACGAATTAAGTATTGATATTAACGTCTCTGATTGCTGATTTACAGCAGTCTGTCGTACTTGTGACCGTCAGCCGAAGTAATCTAGAAACAAGTCGATAAACCAGCAACCGGTGATCACTCGACTGCGACGAACATCCAGACCGACCAAATTCTGTACTTCATCCTTAACTACCTACCATGTTCCAGCCAATGACTGTCCAAAAGTGTCAACTAGCCGTGACCAAATCAATGCCGATCATTTTAGTAACATTGCCCTCCGTATTCGGTGGACGTTCCTCTAATAATTGAACGTGCCATAGTTTCAAGCTAACTCATCACCATCAATCGTGACGCACATAATGCAGTGTCTTTCGGCCAGAAAGAAGCGGTTTGATAAAATAGACGTTAATAATTTTCCCACTAACACAACAATCAGCAGCGATTATACTATTTAATTTTTAGATACTATTGCTCATAAATTGTCAACTGTCATATTAGCATCAGTTACATGGCTTTTTATTTCTGCTGACCATCCTCATTTTCGTTAAGAAATTCAATCAACCAGTTCAACCGAAAAGTGATTGGCTGAAAGTTTGAAGACGCTACCATTAACCATGTGATATTTAATATTTATTTATAAAAACACATAAAACGAGTTATGTTCTGAAAACCGATGGCTCTATTTCCTCATAAAGAGATCGTTAAGGGTCCAATAGACCAGAACTGGCTCCATATAGCGATTAAGGTGGTCATTGAGACTGTCCAGTCAGTGTTTTTTTGCAGTTTCATTTACGTTCCAAAATCCCAGTCAAACATTCACTGCCTTCTTCCGCTAAGTTACCAATCATCTGCTAATGACCTTGAAACCAGTGAGTCTCTTACTTTGACAGAAATAAGTTCAGTCCGGACGTAATGAACAAATGACTTGTTGGGTCGAACGTTAGATTACGCAACTGATTGATTGAGGCCACTGCCAGCCTCTGCTGGTGCAACACATAACTGACAAAGTTGACAAGTTCAAGAGACACTGACACAGGTTTGTGACTTTTATGATGGTTAAAAGGGACTCAATGCTTCAAATTTTATGATATATTCAGGCGAATTCCGTCCGAAAACACAGAGGCATTCTGCTAATTCCCAAGAACCCATTTCTTCCCCTTCATTCTTTTGCTACTTGTTAGGGTTTTGGACCAATAAAAAATTTTTATTTCGTTGTTATTTGTTATGATGTCTGGATCCGGTATGGTATACCTGACAAGCTGTCGTAAACATCGGTTGTGGTACACATGACCGTCAATCCACTTCCTTGTGGATTTAAGCGAGTGGAAAACGCCCAAAAAATCGTTTGAAAAGTGTCTTTACGTACGTTTATTGTAAAATTTGCATGTTATGATAAAACGTATTCCAAGGTTAGTCCGTTTCTGGAATCCTCGTGATCAAAATAATAAGCCTACTCTGCAGCATGCTGCACGGTCAGGTTTATAGACAGAGTACACTGATAACTAACAAAGTTACGAATAATTAGCAGGAGATTACGTTTGCACACTTTTAACGTCACTCACAGTTGATTGAAGTTTTCCCATTCCCATAGATCTTGTGAGTTGTTTTCGGCTTATATGAAGTGGTAGCAATCACTTACGTCAACTACTTATCAGCAACTTGATTGCCACTCAACCAGTTCGATGACTAATGTGATTCCAATTTTATAACTCAGTTGGGGGATTGTCGACTGGATGTACGGGAACAATTACTGCATCTCCACTTGCAGTTGTCTGGCGAGATCAGCACTGTGAACTAGCGAATGCAGTTGAGCGCTTAAATATGATGATATAGTCGTACACAATACGATGTGAACGGCGCAGTGGTCAACACAGTTGATTCACCAAAACGTCGGCGGAGTTCTAATCCTAACCGTGACAAAGATATGCACTACTGACGAGCAGTAAAAAGAGCGAAACGCCAGTCTAATAGTTCTTTCCGAAAGGGGCCTACTGGAAAATTTATGGAAATCCGACAGCTGCGGCCGGTTTATCAGTAGTATTCGATTGTCTTGATTACAAACTAACGGTATACTATCACCAGCCTACAATGACTTAAAATTAAAAATATAGGACTATTGTCCGAGAACAGTTTATAGCAGCTAAGTTGGGCGTGAGAAAAAATAATCTACCCTTCCTGCTATCAACTGCCAGACATTTGACCGGTAGTCCCCAAATCTGAGCTCCGTTTTTCACAACCGCAAGCGAGAATATTCTACTCGGCGGGATAAGTAAAATCGAAAACATATCATAGAGGAGACAAAATAAGTAGAGCAAGTGGTTTAGGGATGACAGTGGCCCAAAAGAATTATGTACGGAAGTTCAGCTATACGGAGTAACGTATGTAGAAATTTGCCACTGTGGCATCCTGACGGATCATTTCCAAATGAACGATTCAAGTCACCTCGAAGAACAGCAGATGAAGTTATCTATAATTTTCTTGAAGCACGGCCATTGTGTATATATAGAAAAAACGTGCACACAAACGCAACAAGGGCCAGCAAAGGGAAATCTAAATATTGAGCAGCAATTTGTAACAGATGTGTCAGAAGAGAAGCAAAAATTTACATAAAACCAAAGCAGAATTATCAGTCTCAGAAAGAAAGTGATAACACTAGTAACTCCAAAATACGTGACTATGGCATCGGACACCATCAAGAAAACAAAAGAGGAAAACGTTTACCGCCATCCCATTCATCGCAGCTCTAATTGTTAAAACAAACGAATTCACTGATGCCCAACAAGGATAGCTGGACCATCCGCTAGCCTACCGGTGAAGCTCAGTGTACACGTTGTAATCGTCCCACACTATTAGACCTATTTTCTAGAAAATCAGACCTCACAGTTACAACGTTCATTCAGGTGGTCATGACCGAATGCTACCAATAACTACGAAATTTCAAAAGTTCATGTGTAGTACGTTTTCAATTTCGAAGTCGTATTAGCTGATATTCAGACAGTATGTCATGAGACTTAACGAAACATGTCAAAATAATTAGTGCGATAATCTCTATACTAAGGACACTAACACAATAATATTATTTGAGAGAGAATGCTTTAAATCTTCCAAGGCAACTTCTTTTTGAATAGGTTGATTATTTCATTCAATCATATGCAATGCGTGAGATGTAATTTGCAGTCAGCCGAAGTAAGGATCGACGTGTACGTTTGCATGACGATCGGCAAACGG
>LUCH01000117.1:46581-80951 GCA_013368495.1 Paragonimus heterotremus | reverse complement strand
AACTCTGTTTCTCATTCACCTGTGATCATCTTTTTCTGAAGTATTATATTCCCATCTTCAAGTAGCGCTAGTCTTCGACTGGGACTGCCTTCCTACGCAGTCACGGATTTATGTCTACTGATTGTTCTAAGTTCCCTAAGAACATACGACACATTTATGTGGGGAACTTGGCGTCGACTGTTGCCACCTCTTTGACAGTTGTCTCACTGTGGAGGACATTTTTTTGTCCCGATGCGTGAGGATTGACTGTGATAGCACTTCCGTGCCCTGAAGAGCTTTTGATTTTGTCTGACTGACCGTTCGTCTATTTCTTTTTTATCATTATTCGTGTATTTTTTTCTCATTCTAAACCCGTTTGTTATATACGATACAAATAACTTTTCATTTGATTACTGGCCCATTAACACTTGCTATTCTTGTGAGAGGACTTACCAGCTGTCCAATGTTGCTAACTAAGCACTGTCTCACATTTGACAGACAGCTTGTTTTCACATTCACCCTTCTACATATCAGTTGCTTAATTCTGGAGTCACCGTTTGTTCTTCCTTTGAACGAAGCTGTGTACATTGCTCTTCAAAATAAACGATGTATAGTAAATAAATCAAACTACTTGTTGGTAATATGCGTTTTCATTCCAAACCTGATCGAATTATTGGGAAAACATAATCGCAATTGGGCACCACCCTCTTCATGGCTACCGTTCTCTAGTCTATTTGTAACACCTAATGTCTTTTGATACTGCTGTGGTATGTTAAAATTACAATTTGTTACGGGTGGCACTGTCGCTGATGCCGTAATTCTTTTTGAACGAACCATTGTGGGTTGAAAATAACTGAGGTCTTTTGATTTTTCCCACAACTTGTTCTTCCTCGAACCTGTTTTGACCTTCGTTTGAATCTATTCCTTTCAACAGCTTTAAAAGTGGTTTTCCAATTCAGGTGTGGACATTCGTTGTAGTTTATGCCTGGTTGTCTCTCAGTGGCAACGAGGAGCTAACTGCACAACAGTATGTTCTTGCGGATCGGTTCTTCCTTCAAGGCGTCGCTGGGGATTTTCCTTAAAGGACGCCGCAGTCTTATCAGAACAAAACACCTCTATCAGGTCCTGATTGAGGAATTCATCCTAACACATGATATTAGGAGCTTGTCTGAGAAAACAAAGGTGGTAGTATTTAGCTGACAATCTTGTCTTGGGCAGCTGTCCAAACACCGCTACTATGAAATGGTTTGCTGATTATATACTCTCGGTATATCTCTATGCTGGTGTTGACAGTCTCTACGATGTTCTACTCTGGAGTATATGTGAATGTTGCTTTTATTGCCACTGATGAAACTAGTTACTTCACCGGAGGAATTTACTGTTCCTGGAAGGTCCCATGAGGAGTTGTCAAAATATGCTGCTTGGACAGCGCCTTGTCGAAGACACAATCTCTGTCACATCAGAAGCCTTTAACACTCAGAAATTGTTCACAGTCCCACAGTATTGCATAAGTCTCAAATCCATCTTGATGGAATGCTTGCGCTTACTGGTATAACAATGAAGATATGCAAATACAAATACACTGTACATTATCATGGTGATTGTGGCTTCTTTCGTACATTATCGTTGGATGAGAAAGGTTCTGTAAACTGGCCGTTGGACTTTATCGTATCAGTAATCTCTCCGCGAAATTAAGCCATAAGTTTACACAATTTGCGAGTAGATCCAAACTCAGTATGGCGTACGAAGTTGTTGTTTCAGCTGGATGAGTTCGGAGGTCTTGAAAAAGATGAGTACCTAGAAAGAAATTAGTTATGTTGGGTGTTTGCGTCCAAGCTGTAAACCAGACTTTGCATTCCAATTACACGCAGCTTGCTGAAAAACGCCTCAGTGAAAATCCTTCAAGTGTATCTATCGTAGTTGATTGCTAGCAGCCATTGCAGTGAAATTATCTCATTGACATTAACAAGGACTGCCAAACTGGACACTGAGCAGTGGTGTTCGAATTAGACAACTCGCAAAAATGGAGACAAAATCGGTCTAATTACCAAAAACGAAGTAGTGTTTGAAGTGGAATAAGGAGAGTGGTTTATTCAAAAAAAGGTTAGTTAGGTGTCGGGACATGTCACAATGTGTATCCGCTTTGACGGAAGAGGTATAATAGGTAATCATAGGAAGCTCATCAAAAACATTTAAATAGCTCACTATCTTTACGAATATATTTTCCTGCATTGTTTACTGGGAGGTCAGATACAATACGTTAATTTCTGTCCGATTATTCATTTCTTTCCTACTACTGAATATAGTCGTCTAGCATTTGATTTGCGGTGCAAACCTTGACAAAAAGGTCCTGTAAAGACTGCCACTAATTAAAGAACTTTAACAAAGTTTCGGCCAAAGTCAGTTATTATAGTCTGTATTAGTCCGTCGACTATTAACTGAGGGAAGCTGTATTTCGAGGTCAATTCAAAAGTTTCCAGGATATCTCTCAGAATATCATCAACAGCTTGTCTGACATAAATTCTTAGCGCTCTCTGTGGGTTTAAAATACCTTTGCAAACAAAAAATAACTCCATGCCTTGCGATTACAATTCTGTTCGTTTAAATAACTGGTACCATTTACATTACTTCTATATTAGAAGGAATGAATTAAGTAGAACCAATTATTTCGAGGAGAGTATGATTTGAATTTGCAGTTAAGATGGTTACTAACGATCGTAGTATGTCATGATCTACATCGTAAGTGACGCGAAGTGTCTCATTTCGTCCTGATCTTGTGTAAGTTTAATATGTAGTAGGTGGTTATGAGCACGGCAGAATCATGTGTCTCAAGCAACAGAAATTTATATTCATCTCTGTAACCGTGAAATATGCGAACGTGGACGACTTATTACTAATCTGATCTAAAATGTAGCAGTAGTTATTTTCGCCTAATTAAACCAACTACAAACATATGCCAGCACTGGGGCCAAGACAATGGTTACGAAGAAAGGACCGGTTTTCTGGAAATTTGTAAAATATGTTGCGGCAGTAACCATAAAATAAAGAACTGATCAATAATTGGAAAAATATCGGGTTTGGATGTGATGCTAAAAACAGTATACTAGCGCCGTTATTTTCTGTGCATTAAGAGTGTGTTAGTATTATATAAGTTGTATTGATAATTTGCTTCAGGAAAGGCCATATACTGATAATGATATTAGTAAAAATGACTAACATGGTTATAAAGTTTTGCCAGCCCGTGCTGTTATCTAGAAATGCAGAAAGGTGGAGTCTCGATCGATGGTTTACAAACGATAGACAGTCATATTTAAGAGGAGGAAAACCAAATTAATATTGTATGTGTTGGTAAAGTGTGAAGCTCGCTGTACAGAAGTTGACTCGTAAATATGTGTGCGTATGTATGTAGGAATATATTGTGTGGAAACCAGATTAACAAGAAAAAGAAACTTATTAGTAATGTCATATCGATAGGCGGTACTCAACTTTCAGTCAAAGTATTGAAACTAGGATAAATACGATGATTTTAGGCTCAGTCGAAATTTATTGGCAGCTGCACGCTGATCAGTTCATTCTTGATAGAACAACAGTTGCGACCAGTAAACATGTCTTTAATATACACTGAACTGTACAATAAACTGCTCGCTTCAATGGCGGAGTGCCTAACTTTCTCGTCTTTGCAACAGTATGGTTAGCACCAAAGATTCATTGACAGGTAGTCCATTTTCAATCTACACGTTGTGGTGTTTAAGCACACGTTTTTAAAGGCGTCCGATATCAACACTAATTTGAACCGGACGAACACGCAATTGGTAGCCTAAATTTGGATCATTTAGCAAAATGGTGATCACGAAGCAGTTATTTGAACAACTCTTCATACTATGCATAGTGATAAACTTCTGAAGAAACTGATTTGAGGCTTTCATCTGGAGTAGACTGAAAGAACGAAAAAATTAACATATGCTGAAATTCAATCCAAGTTTCCTTGCCACACTCGCCATATTCCGCAACTCTTCTTCATTTGGTTCAAATCGCACACTGTAGTCTGTAAGCACTGGTACGTATCTTGTCGAATTATGTATCAGATTCGAAAGGATGCAAAACCAGATATCCAGCAAGTGACTTCATATACACAGTTCAGTTTGCGCATCGTTCTCTCACTTCCGAAAGATAAACTCTACCTTTGTGGTCAAACAAAACCTTGTTGCACGCCAGTGACGCTAGTAAATGAATCAGAGCCCGACCCCACAACTGTGCCCTCGACATCATACCTAAGTTGTTACTAACGTAATAAGTCCAGTTAGCACGGAATATAATGATCTGTGGTTCCCAGAATCCAACGATATAGTGGAGTCCACAAAGTTTGCATATAACCCTATGATCTACACACTGTATTGGATCTCGTGTATGGAGGAGGCCGATTCAGGCAAACTTCCAGTGGCTCGGTACACGAAATGTCTTTCAGACATTTTGGCTCCCAACACTTTGACAGCATCAACCTGACAGGAGTTTTCCCAAGACATTTCAAAGGCAGTTCAACAGACTGTTATTTTGGCATTGACTGGTTTTTTTATTGCATGCATATGCCCAACAGTTTTAGCTGACTGATTTCAGTGAGGGAAACATATTGATTGTTCACGGCAAAGCCGACTTAAAGTCTGTTCTTATAAACTTTGTCCAGATAAACTATCTAGCATAAACTAGGCGTTCGATAATACAAAAGCGTAATTCCTCAGACTGCTCTAACTTCAAGCCCTATTCAATGTTGTGTTATACAATGTATTTCTTACTGCTTTTAATATTTCTTCGCACGGTTTGGTGCGACGTCAACTCCGATCAAAAAACATAGAAATACCACCTTCCTTTCGAGTACTTTGATTCTAATATTTCAGCGTTATAGCAAATATGCATAGGTATATTCTACTATAGTAACCAACGGCAAGATGTACAAAAAAGTTGTATTTTCTGAGCTCGGTCTCTTTTGGGGGCATTCAAAGTTTATATCGAAATTACGCAAGACGAAACATATGTCATTAGGTTAAAAACAGCCGGTGTAACCGTTTGCTGTTTATAATTCTTTCTTTAAATACAATATTGCATTACGCACACTACTTCCAAAATAACTGTGAAAACATTGATGCAAATGAACACATTTTTCTGTGTTACATTGCCTATGATAGTTACAAGCTAGCTCGTACAAACTTGTCTTGTCCCTTAAGGATCCACTTATATCAGTGCTTAGTTATATGCCTGCATATATATATTGCCAGTTTGTGAGCTATCTTCCTCCAGTTACATCATCTATGTTCTAGAGTGCTTCAGTTTTGTCTTTTCCCCTCAACGCATTCAACGCGCGTGTCTTAATACCACGATACTGATAAGCAAGCTCTCTTGGCTATACAAAACAGTACACTGCGTTTCATACGCTGAAATGTTTTCTGTGTTTGACCTATAGTGACGTCGTCTCGTAAATCAACATCAATAAGCTGTGTGCCTGCAGAATTACCTAGATATTATAATCTCATGATTTTATTGACGTATTTAGTGGTATGCTGTTAAGACAGTTCAAATGACGTGGCTGATTTCGGGCGGGTGCCATGTTCAGGTTGTACCTGATTTGTCAAATAGATACTACGAACTACTTTGGTTAAGTGGAATTGGGTTTGAAGCAACCCCTACGAATAGACCACAGATAGATAAGGCGGACGTACAGTAATCTCTGTATTTTGTCGGTGAATTATGGATTGGAATGTAACAGGATGAGAGACGTAAAAGATGTTCGTGAAAAATCCGTGAAAAAGTGACAGCATCGACGTTCAACACCCCGGCTATCTGGACAAAGTGTCAACTTATTTGTTTCGCGAAAGTTATACTCGAGGTTTTAGAGGATGAGCATGTGGTGGTCAACCATATAGTCATCGTAAATGAAATTCCGATGAGTAATCGGGTCAGATGTCGACCGCCCTGAGGTTCCAATTCCCTATGGAAACTCCACAGGCCGGACGAACGTATTATCTTCAGGCGTGTGGTTAGTGTGCCGTCGTAAAACACCCGAACTTTGTTTCATTTCGACACGCTTAAAAATAGGCTATACCCGAGAAATGACTATACACAACTGTTGCAATCCCCTGAGGGTTAACCCAAATCAGGCGCTTGACACTCGGATTGTTTAATGAGTAAAGTGAAATGTCTAACATTGGCCCCGGTTTAGCCAGTACCAAGATAACGGCATGATGTCTGTAGTGCAAAATGGTTGAAATATAAGTAGAAAGTTTCTCGCGTGAACTTTTAGCCGTAAACTTTTGTCAAAATCAAATTTTCTAGAAAGATGGTAACATCCGAACCTTAATACTGGTCCAACTTCACACCATGACCTCACTTTTCAATGTTTGTAAACGTCAGTTGGATTTTTGGTGTCTATCTATCAATCAAGTGAGTCAGGTACTGGCCGGGAAGCAAAAAGAACTAGACGAACTTCTTCTGTTCACAAAAGGTTGAGTTACACAACCTGACAGCATGGTCAGGCGTAATCACAGGTACTAGTTCTCGGAGTTGAAGCAGGAGGACCACTATGAAAGTACCACCAAATAAAAAGTGGTATCCACCCTAAACTAGACGGTTCGATCGCTTCATAAACGGGATTACCACGGCCACTGTTTGTAGAAATCCACTTGACCTGTGAAGTCTCCTTGTTGTTAATAAGCATAATTTTCTATTCCACAATTTATGTAGTACATAAGTAACTACATTAGATGTAACAAAATCTTTTCGCACTTACATTCACATCGAAAATTAGCAAACTTACAACTATTCCTATAGTATATACATATGACCAGTCAATCAACCGCCAGCGTGATAACAGACCCAGCAAACTAAGCAGACGTTAATTTAGATAACATAATTTTACATGAGGCAAACTCAGTAATATTGGTGATCACAGCGAACGATCTGAGTAAATAATTCGAACTGAGCAGTCATCTTCATAACAAAAATTCTTAGCAAGTTTGTTTTATTAGACAGTCTGAGATGAATGCATTCAATAGTATCTCTTCCTGAGAAACTGATTGTCCAGTCGTTTGTTTGCCGTAAGAAGAATGAAAAAATGAGAGTAGGGAAACCACCAGTAAGTAATTTGAATAATCATACAACCTCACTCTACTAAAATGTTCACTGAATGTGTTCATTGAGAAGCAACTTGCTCTAATCGAATTGTCCTCCGACGTGACTCACCACACAGTGGTGGAAAATCTCGCTAATGACTGTTGACGATGAGTGATTGCTGAAAACTTGTTTACATTCTATTCTGTGGCGTTTATTTCCAATTACGAATCGTCTAACTACACTGATTCAGGTGAGCGTGATCTCCAGTGATGTGCTAATCATGATGACTGACTGTTATCTGTTGATTGATGAGACAAGAAGAAATCGACCGTTCATTTTGTACCTCTCAAATGAGAAACATTTCCTTGTAATAATCAGTTGGACAAGTTTTAGTCTGAAAAATAGTATAACTATACGCGACCCACAAGTTTTTTAATGAACAGATGTTACTTCGCATGATGACAGTGATGATTGAAAGAAGACTATTGAAAGATCACTTCGAAGGTGAATTACACCACCGTTTGAACTTATTCTCGAATTAGACGGTTTCTATAAACCCAACCTTGAGGTTGAGTGCAGTTGCTTGGATTTCACGTGCATTTAAAGGTATCAGAGTATCCAAAGACAACGCTTAGACGGCGCCTAGGCAACGAAATGTTTGTCATTCGTGCTGGACTTGCTAAAAACCGGCTAATCACTGTTGTCACTGTCACCCACAGATTGTTGGTACTTGCTGGCTGAGGGGTCGGAATGGGTTCGGTCTGAAGCCAATAGTTCATCAGCCATCTTAAATGGCTCGTTTCAGGTAACCTTTGTGAGTGGATAATGATGTTCACAGAATAAAAGCTGAGCCGAAAGCTTTCTATTCATCTGTCAGGTTTAGATGGAAGTAACATGGTTGATCACGTATTTTCCTTAGTATTTTGACAAAATTGAAGCACATGTCAATAAATGGTTGTGCACGCATTTGAAGATTTAGTTAGAATGGACGTTCAAGTTAGCTGTTCAACCAAATGTAACCCATTTATCAGAAAGACAAGATTCGCAGGGTTTTTTGTTTTAGTTAGACCACTGCTTCAAGTTTGCCTTCTTAATTCAGTGTTGTTTTAGTAAACACATAAAGCAATATGAACACAATTTTGTAAATCGCAGTAATATGATAATTTTTTAGATAACTGTATTGGTCATGGTAGGCGTGGGTACTACAGCGGATGAAGATGGCACTCGCAGAGAATTCCATCTACTAAACTGAATACTGAGGGAAACAATAAGACAGAAGACAACCTGTTTGCTTGAGTCCTGAGTTCCCTCGAAAGCAAATCTAATTAGACCACTTTTTCTGTGGACGTCTCAACTTTTGATATGTGTACCTCCTGACATTGTGAACTTCCATAGTTCACTTCAGACTGACAGCTTTCACCAACTACAGTCCCAGAAATATGACCGGGTTCCAAGATATACCTTCTCCAAATGACACCCCTTTATGACCGCATTCAGGTGGACTTTCAGCCACCGTTTACCGGAACGAAGCGCTGAACTCGAGTTTCGCTCCTGTCGGTGCTCATCGTTAGTGCACATCCTCGTCATGGCAAGGATTTAAACTACAGCCACACTCATCTGAGGCAAACATCTGAACCACTGTGTCACTGAACTCACATTAGACATGACCAAATTATCATATCCGAAAGCCAAACCACTTTTACATGTGAGAACTAATCAGACACATTCATCATCTCAGTTTCAGAGTCAGTTTGGACAGATAACTTTGCGATTATTGCTTCCGATTCAAATCGAAATTGTTGATTTTATTAAACCTGCTTAACAAGTGTTTGGATCAAAATTTAATGGCTGGTCAGTTGACGAAGTAATATAGCAGGGAAATGTGAAACTGGGATTGTGCGAACCGGGTAACAACCACTAATGAAGTACACTGGAGGAGCATTTTCTCAGGTCTGCACACTTGAGGAAGTCTAGAAGTGGGGTTGAACAGTGGTTAGCAAGTTTATTCGCATTTGCGGTTAACAAAATCAAACGATAAAACCTCTGGACAAAATTCCTCGTAGCTCGTGAGCTGGGAACTGTGTTCCGGAAAACTCATAACGGAAGCAATCCTCCACAACTGGCTACATCCCCCTTCGTCTTGGTCAAGTGAATTCGACCCACTTTTAACGATTCACTCCGACTCTCATCTTCATCAACATCGTTTCGAATTCCGACCCCTCTGATCGTAATGTGTGGGAACTGTTGTGGGAAAGCGGATTAAAAGGAAATCTGTCGCACCAATGTACTGACCATAATTTCCAGATACATAAAGTCTGCAGTTCCTTGAGACTTTTAAACGTCCAAGCAGCAAATCATTAATGTATAGCCGTACATTTGGTGGATCAGTCGTGCAGGTTCACTGTCACAGTAGACCTAGTACACTCTGTTTATGCGATCCAGCAGCTGTATATCCGGAACAAAGCAAATTCAAGGTATTAACGAGATTGTGAATACTTTCAGTATCACTAATATGGTCGGAAGAGTGTTATGGATATAATCCTCAAGTAGACTCAGAGGTGCATCTGAAATATAAAACACTGACCTCGTCACTCGCATCAAGGAATAAATTTGGATCTGATCGAAAAGAACTAATGAACTAATCAGCGTATATCATTGGAACACTCGCTAAGAGAACCACAGTGTATTTTTTCAAAAAGTTGTTTATTTTAACGGCTAAAAAAACTCGTCTAGGGGTAAAATTTTCTTCCTAAGTGTACTTCAAAAACCTCATTTTGGTAACTCATAATCACATACAGAAACATTCTCGCATTAAGCAGCAAATAACTTAGCGAATTGATTACACGGGTAGTTTACCAAACGCCAAACCGAGATTATAGAAATTACATTGAAATAGGTATATCCATATATTCGACCTGTTCAAATCTACATTAAAACTACAATAATCTCCAATCTTTCACACGCTGAGTGTAGGATGTAGCAGCTGAATCGAAGTTAGTTACTGCTTCGTATTATGCGCGGTATACACAGTGATGAAAAAAACACCACTTATAAATGACTATGAGAGATGTTTTGATATGATGATTCAGCCACACATAATGGAAGCCCAATCATGCATAGGAACACAAAGATCGGCGTTCTACTGCTGAGTGTGACAAATTTGATAACTACCGGTAAGCCTTAATGGAAGCAACTTTTGAATCACTTATACTTCTATTCGTAACGAACCGGCCGATTGTTCCAACCTATAACACGAAATGAAGACTTTCATCCACTTTGAGTCTACCGTCTCCAAAAGCTTTACTATGCATGCCAACTATAATCAACAAGCTCGAAAGACAACCTTATCAATAGCCCAAAAATCAACGATGGTCTGGAAAAATTCTATTTCTGCGTTTAAATCAAGAATGACGGTACATTAAGTTTGTGTGGTGGGTTCACCACTTTAAGGCAATGTGACCCAGACACCGTATGTACATCAGAAACTCCTTATAAACACATTCTACTGCTGATGTTCCAGACAGGTACCTAGTACTAAATAGTTACATTACGCGTCGGAAAGAGGTGTTCTGAGTACAGTTGGTATTCCACGTGTGTTTGGTTTGTTCCTTTATGATCGCTGGATCGTTTGAGTTGGAAGGAACACATTCAAATTCCCGATGGCGTATAGAAGTGAACTGACCTTGGCTTCATCCTTGAGGTAAACCATTTTTTGACTCACGAAGATGTGTGAAAGCTTAATGTGAATGATAGTGATCTCTGTAATAAATTCCGGCAAACAATGACATCATTTCGCAACAAGTGGAACTTGAGTTTATTAGCAGGATGTAAAATTATCATAATAATGGAGCCAGAGGTTGGTGTGAGTGAAGTATACTCATAATACTGTGTGACCAATGATCTGTATAGTTGTCAGCGAGGTATTGTGAGTCTTGTGAGTGCCCTACTATTATACAGTTGTAACATGTAACACTCGTCTTCAAACTAAGCAAACCTATAATCTATCCGACAATATGTCTTTGGTTGAGAAAATTCTGTCTTCCAATCTTCATTTACTCACTATTCTATCAATGTAATGTGGCTCCCCACTAATATTCTGGCACGTCGCATTCGATTGGAAATGAAACAGTACAATAACTGTGGTGGTTTCGCCTCAAATATGAAATAGTCTTTGAACTCGCCATTTCGTTCTGTGACCGCTTATCCCTCAAATCACGATAACGTGTCCTTACACTCAAGTGACAGAATGATTGTCGGAAGTCACTTTTGCTGGCGTCTAGTTCTGCGATAAGTTCCCATTCACTTATGGTGTATAATCTAAAAGTTGTCGGTTTAATTCAGATCGTGTGTGTTATTTTGCAACCTGATTGACCAACTCATTATAGTGGCTTGTAAGACATGAGCAGATTTCTTCTTTCCTTTGGCTGAATGTTTGTAATTCCCAGTGATTTAAAGCTCTGTGCCTTTAACTGGTTTACTAAGCCACTGGCTGTTGATTAGTAGACTAATCCTTTCCTCATAATTGCCTTTTAAAATGTTAGCCGTTACAAGATTGTTTTGTTCAGGTAGATCACACTGGTGCCATGTTGATTGCAGATTTTCAAAAAATACCTATCAGAAATGTAATCAATATGTACACACTCAAAAATAACAAATCTGCTGAGATAACACTTTCTTTGATAACAATCTCCCATAAGGACCCCGAAATTATAAAAAACCATTTTCGCTCGAAGCGTTGAGTATTATGTAGAAAATATTGCTTTTGAAACCCATAACATTGTAATCACCGCTTTTAGAAGTTCGTACTGTTTCAGAGCATCCATCAGGCCAATTCTCGCGTAGGGGGTCAGTGTGTAGGTGAAAGTGGAGGAGGACAGAATTTGCGGTCCAGAGTTATGATGGACAACACGTCGCAAAAGTAAGTCAAAATTCACAGAACTGTGAAAAGATTCACCAGAAGAAGGGGACTGCCCTACATTGTCATCTCAGTGATTACTGCCAAATTGCCTCCTGATGTTACGTCACACATGCCAAATTACGAATGGTGCATTGACCAACTTGGCTTGGCCTGGCCCGACCCGTTCGCATATCCTGACTACTATACGCGATTTCCTCTAAAAGATTGGTTTGGAATTATTCGAAAATGCTCCGAAATATATCCGATGGTTCATTTGGGCTAACGAACTGTCAACCGATTTTCAATCAGTACACGTCCGTTTTGACGAAGACAAAACCCAGTGCTGTGACTAGTATACACTACAAGCTGGTACACTGTGTGAGCACAAAAACAGATACAAACCCCCTACTTCCTTTTGCCTATGGATTCAACTGTACAATTTCCGTTTCGGCTGTCAATAGTACTCCACTTTCCGGTTCACCAATTAAGTTTAGTAGGAAACTGCTCTGTTAAAACTTTTATCGTAGTTCATTATATTCTGTTGAGTACTGGTTGACTTTGAGCCGTTCAAATTGTTTGAAATTTTTACAAAAGAATGAAGTTGTGAATGAATCAAGTCATCTGGTGGTTACCGCTCACTTTCGTTGTGAAAAATTACCCCTCCTCCTGCATGTTGGTCCCTTTGTAGTAAGAAATTAAAGGAACTCGTGTCCAACCCGGTTCAATAGATGCAGCGCAAATGTTGTGTGACCATTTGTTCTATAAACCTATTACAAATGATGAAATGGTAGAGTGGAAGCCCAGATCTGTTTTGTTTTGAGTGCACATCCTGCTTCCGATAGAATGAGCCCAGGCGAACGTTTCGGTTACTTGAGTTTTATCTGTCTTCTTCTAGCTGTCCCTGAACACAATTTCATTCGTTCTATGGGTGCTCGACAATTAAACTTTAACGTAAACTACTTACCGCTGATGTTGATCAGCAGTTGAAGTCTATTCTCCGGGCAAACTGAATTCCAATGAGTTCAGTCGGAAATTGTTGACGGCGGACGCTGTGGGTATACTCATCAGTTTTCGTTCATCCTGACCTAATCTTTCCCGGAACAAGACTACTTAAACCTGTTTACACGTGCCAACTACTTTCTAATAAGTTCACTAGTCGCGCGACGATCGTTACGAAATTTATAAACCCACGTATCCTGTTCGCTGAAAAAGTGACGGACCCTTTTACAGTTTCCAATCACCAGGAACGCCTATTTAAGAATCATTTAGCGGTTAGTGTACAGTTTGAAATAGTTTAAACCCTCTAAGCCCGCTACAAACTATATATGTTGCTCAATTGTTTCAGTGAAGTCCCTGACCTCAACATAATTGGGAAGTTCCTGATCGTCCAGTTACCTACTGCAGAGAACAGTCCCCGTTTTTCCTTCCTTCAAACGACCACGCAATCTGAACAGTATTCACACGAGGCTGCAGTTGAGCATTCAGATATGACTGATCGGTGAAGCCTATCGTGAGATTACTGGCGCTGCGATTAAAACGCTAGTATCACAAATACGAGGGTGGGAGTGCAAATTCCTGCTCGGACAAGGATATCTATTATTTGTGGGCTCTAATAAGAGCGCAAATGAAGCTTGGTGCATCCTCAAAAAGCGAGCCGCCGAAAGGATAATCTAAACTCAAGAACAGTGACTGAATGTGAGTGGTGTTCAATTTGAAATTATTTCCTTCTTTTGTTAAATACGGTGCATAAGAAAACATAATAAATATCGAGGTTCAACGGCGCTGTAAATGTTTTATATACGCTTGTGAGATTGAGTGTTAATTCCAGTTGGTTTACAGAGTATAATATCTTAGGTTGTAACTCCTTTCGTTTGTTTTGCCACTATCATAAGGTTTGGAGCTAGTGCGAGCAAAGACTACGTTGTTCAAGGCCATAGAGGAACGGTGCAAAGCACATTAGATTTCTTGCCTTATCCATGGCCACGGAGACGGTGACCTTCTGTAGAATATGACTGCCGCAATCACCTTAACAGGTAGTGACGTTCTGTAAGCAATCTACAACCTGTCTGAATTATGTGGATTGATTCATTTTGTCGGACATGCGAATGTTTCGACGATTGGGTCCAAGCAGTCAATGATGAGAGAACACCATAAGAGTAGGTTGTATACTCAGGCAGCATTTAATAATTCTTATCGAGTTGTTTACAAGATACTATTAACTGTTTGGATAGATTCATATTCAACAAACTTGCCATACTAGCTACAAGTAGTACACTTCCCACGTTCAAAACCTACGGTCTGCTTTGTGAAGTAGCCACGTTACGGCTGTCTGTGGGTTGCCGGATTCGGTAGACTCGTTGAGGTGGCCAGGTAATTGGAGATCTACTCTGAATATTCTGTCCCCCGACATGGTTTTATGATATATGCCAAATATTACGTAACAGCTCTTGAGAATGGGCAACTTCTGTTACTTGATTACATCCTGCAGAAACTCAGAGGTTTTATATTTGGGGTTCTTCATAGTTAGCAGACCTGCTGAATAACTCCTGAGTAATAGTTAACAAATTCATTATTTTGTGGATACCATCAAAATGGTTGTCTGACGAGAAAACATCTCTGTCAAGTGGTAATTTTGGCTTTTGTAAACACATGCTTAAAAACTATGCTCTACAGTGGTCAAACACGACCTCCCGAATGGCAACGCATCTTGGTCCTCTCTCAATTATCCAATTCGAAAGACGGTACCTTCTAAAAACACCCAGTTGTTATCCACTGTCCAACGAAGTATATTGCAGAAAACAGACGTGACAACTGCACGTTTTACAGAGCTTATCATCGGATCGATACGAGCATAATGAAAAGTAAAAGTGAACTGTAATATAGGATTAGTCGGAATAAAAGTCGCAATAATCTCCACACAATACTCCAGACATAAGACTGTTCGACTTCTTGTGACGGAGTTCATCTGTCTAAGAGTTAGTGAAAAAATTGCGTGAAACACTTTGGACCTGAAAAGCCGCCTCAGACAGATTGACTTGATGTGCTAACCGAAATTCACTGGATGCGTGTCCTCGGTAATCAGTCCTGACGAAATACTGATCAAAGATTAACTTTTGACTACGTTTTTGACACATGCAGATTGATGTTGCTTGTTTTGTTTAGGCAAGTCTGTGTCCCTGGGACCGATATAAACAAAACTGCACACTCTAGATGTCTAGCTTCTACCGATTCGTCGAAAACTGCTTTTTTGCAATCCCTAAGATAGCTTTGAGTTTGTTGACTTTGTTTCAGATGTGGAGATTACAAGCAATTGCGTGTGCCATCTGAAACCTCTTCACTAGTTACAGAGGTTCTATCACTGAAACGATTAACTTCATTTGCAATCAATCAGACCAAAGTATCAGACCCTCTACTCGACTCGTTAAACAGCTCATTATGATTTCTATGGCTAACGTACATATTGCTGACTGATAAGTAGCTTGTCAGTGGGCTAAGCTTTGGGTCTAATCATAAGTGATAATTCCATTAAAAATTGAAAACTGCAAGGATTCGGATGTTTGCCTCTATAGCAGGTATGTAGATGATGCTTTGCTGTTCACTCAATCAATATTGATGTGATCAATGTCAACATGATCAATTCTCCGCTCACTCATATCACAGATCAACTGCAGGTACCTGCTCTTCAAGCTCCTGTATCCCACACTAACACTAATTTTACAAGTTCCTCATTTGTTTGATATGACCTTCAAAAGCATCACCTACAACCTCGACTCTACAAAAAAAATTCAAATTGATGTCGGATCTGAGCTTTCTGTTCGGAATAAGTATAGTTTGCGCAATAAAATAACGTGGATGCTGCGGTAGAAGTTTAGTGTCGCTCGTAATCGTCATACCGATTGTTATATTGATTTAAGTTCTCTGGGCAAAACTTTCATATGCCAGCTCTAGATACTGATTTGCTGAACAATTATCCATCCCTTTCTTTCTACCGATTAGTTGGGTAGCGCACGTGTGTGACAACATATTTTGATGTAATCGCTGAATATTTTTAGCCCCTTGGATGAGGGGTCTTAAAAGTTCTGTATGACCACGATGGCAACTCCAGCCGGTTAAACAGAAATTTGCTCTTCCAGCTAGGTTTTTCATATCGTGAATTTTCACACTAGGAGCTGTAAATTTCGAACACATATTCAATGATAACAGTAGCCTTTATAAGAGCTTCAACCATACCTCACTAAGTGGATTTGAGAAATAACACAGTAATGGTAAAGTACGCGGCCATCATGGTCGATCAGAGAAACAAAACAAGCATTCATAGATCATTGTAACGCGGTTGTTTTTAATTTTTTGGTGTACTCGGCTCAGATCAAATCCTGCTCGATCATGTTTTGAATTGTGTGCTGTACAGGTTGTATTGATCATTCCTCCTCGAGTAACCGAGGAACGATAAAATGTTAGCATCACGTCTCCGTCAGATAAATGTTCATTGTACTGTTGGTGCGTTATCGGTTTTCTATAATCTTGAAAATTTCAAAGATTTTCTCTTTAATGCTGCCAGCTATAAGGCTGCTTTTATTTTGCTTTAGATTTCAGAAGCTGAACGCTATGTCACCATTGATTATTTCGGGAATGTTTGTCAGATTGCACCCTTAAATGGTTAGCCATCTCGAGCTAAAAGGCTGACTTGTCCTACTCACCAATGAAACTGTTGATTAGATACACAGACAATGTTGTGTTGAAAGACAAATTAAATCACGTTTATTTAGACTTGCGGTGTAAAACGTGCTTTCTGTTGTAATTTCTAAAGGACCCTATGACCGGAAATTGTTCGCCGAACTTTGGGAATGTCAGGATGTTGGGCAGACGTCGTCTGTTTGCTTTGTGTATGACCAGTTCACTTAGTCCTTCTTGTAATCGGTCACGCATGTCTGAATATATACCTTCGTTTAGTTTTCCTTCACAGATGTAATTGTTTGTGATCTATAAACGCGTCTTAACTGGCAGTCCTAACTGCTGCATTCTGAAACTCTCTCACGATTTACAGTAATATGAATCACAAAGTTTGTTTGATGAAAAGATTTGTATACAGTTGGACATTAATCGTTTCTGCGGAAATAACATTATATTGATAAAACGGATATCCACTACAGATCTCGTCTTAGTTGTTCACAGTGGTCCATCTCTCTACTGTGACCAAATAACAGGCCATTTGAATTTTTCGGTGAATATCTGTTACCCTTGATGAGCAAGCCCTATTTGTGCTGAGAGACATCTTTTCTCGTGCCTCAATAAAAATGTGAACATATAAAAGACTTACAAAGCAAAAATTCGCTTAATGCTGAAACCCTCTTAAATTTATTCTTGGTGTTCTATAAACCACTTAACTCCGATGCACATCAAGACACCAGCGAGCTAAGAAAAAAGTGGTCATATAATCTTGCGAGTTGAAAAAGTTAAGTACAGTGAATACTTTTGGTATGAGATCTCTTGTGGACGTAGAAGACTGGAATCATAATTTCAATAGACGAACAACTCTTCAGCTTCCCCAGTGTTCTTATTCACTGTTCCATTTAGAGGATTTCAAAAACATTATTCGCTTGAAACCTTCCAATACAAACCGACCTGATGTTTATCACCAATAGTTCTAAAGAATATGTGCAGATTCATGCACATCATTAACTGAAATAATCATTCAGTATGTCAAGTTATATCGTTACTAGCGACTGAACAGTAGCACGCGCTCTTACAGTAGCAACGGCTGAATTTCGTTCGATTTTGTGCAGCCCTTTAGCGTGAAGTTTGCGAAATCCGAATGAAATCTTAAACGGGCAATGAATACCAGAATCAATTTGTTCATCATTGCGAACATTCCGTCTTTTATGTTCACCAGCATCTAGTTTATTTCACCGTCGACTTTCGATGAATTGTTAGCCCTCGTCTTTCAGACTACATTGATAATTTTGGCAATTGTGTTAGGGGGACAGACACCAAATTATTAGCTAGTTTTTCCCGTGATCCTCAATTATCAACCTGTTACGCAATTAACAGACCAGAGAAAATCGAACCAATAAATTCTGGCAGTCAGCCTTTATCAACCCTTGACAACAGCTGTGGGTTCCTCAAACGGAAAATCTCTCCGATAATCTCATCATGACCAATATACGATCACATAATACGTCAGTAGACTGTGTGGTGTTACGCCGCAACAACACCCTATTCTAGTGTACTAATCTCTTGATTGGACAGTTTATATTAGCTACCCAGTTGCTTCCAATTCTGAGATCACTACGGTAACATGTTCACTTGTAGTTGGATAAGTTGTTTTAACTTAAGAATGGCATGCAGCACAGGGAACTTTATAAGTATTGTATATTAGACCATACAAATAATGAACATTTATGTTCCTTTGCTTTCATTTACTACCTGACAGTAACTCCAGTGATAGGAAATACTCATCTTATGCTAATCACTTTTTCAGTAAGGTCAGAAAGTTGTATTTTCATTTCATTGGTTCTACATTTTCTTCCAGGCCATTCTGCTCAATCCGTTGGGTTAAAAGTGCAGGCGTGCCCACATCTGTTTGCCACACAAGGTTTATCGTCCAAAAATTATGTTTTTTCATCAAATTTTCAAAACACCCATCAAATTGTGTTGCAAAGTTCCTCCAGCAAGTTGTTGCCTTCAATCATTTTGCGTCTGAAAGTCAAACTGCCACGAACCACACTCCTAATTCGAAATTTTCTAAGTCGGTTTTTCACGTTTTCAATTGTGTCCACGTGGAAACACTTAATCACAGTCAATGACTTGTAACTAGCTCAGCCTGTCTTCAAATCCGGTCATGCTGTTTTGGCTAGTATTAATATTGTTATTATCGTTAACGTGACTTTGCTAGTTTGAACTGTGAATATTATCCAACAACCTCCTTATGATGTTGTAGACTATCTAAGAATTTCCCTGGTTTGAAAACAAAAGACAGATATGTCTGTATAACAATAGTCGCTAGTTTGGTGTTGTTATGTCCCTGAGTTGTTGAACAGATCAGTTAATCGTATATCCAATCACGCGATTCTAACTGAGAAGATAAACAAATCTTGAAGCAATGTTTATCGATATGAAAACGCACTTTGGAAGATGAACGCTCAGAGTGATGTGATATTATTAGGCTACAGTAACGAAACACCAATGGTGAGCTACAGTCTAAATGGAAAACTATGTAAAGATGCGGTAATTGAATGCAGTTGTTTGTTTTGTGGCTGTCCACCTAACAGGAGGGACGTGAGATATCCACACAAAGCACCTAACTATCCTAGTGTCAGTCACATCCGGTGATTAAATCACTGACGATTGTCTGCAGTTGATAACAATTACCGCAAAATACATTCAAAATACCTCAAAATTAGCGTCGTCAGAACCGCAGTAAGATTGTGAGACGAACACAGTAGAGATATTTCATCAGAGCAGAAAGAAGACATATGTTGCGATATGTTAACATTTCATTTACTCTCATCAGTCGCAAACGTAAAACATTCCAGTTATATACATCATACAGATAAGGACAGACAGGGATTAGACACGCATACATGCACACCAATTATTATATAATCACGACCATGGTAACCCAATAGGTTGTCTCAACCACTTTTGTGCACACAGCGTCGGCTGGTAAGTTCGGATTAGCATCGCTTCACAGAAAGTTAACAACTTCGGGTTTCGATTGCGCAACAATATCTTGAATGAGTTAACTGGGTCAACTTGGTGACCTGTTGTCATGAGATGTTTAACAATCGATGAGGTTGGATTTCGAGCCGTCAGTGCACCTAATTGAGAGTGATGAGTCATCTGTTGTTTCAACCACTTCGGGATGTGTTCGGCGACTCGCTGTGATAGTTGTCGATCTGTTCTGCCTATGTAAACGTCACTGCAGCTGCAAGTGAACTGGTACACAACATGGGAGACAGAACAACTTGACAAACTACTTTCGCGATTGTGGAGAACAAGTCCTCTGGTAGTTTGAAATAAGCGCAACTGAGCAGCCGCATATGTTCGCGCCAGAGCAGACTTCAATTTGTGCTTTATATCATTGGCTAAGTGGCACCCTTGAATGGTAAGCATAAGAAAACGTCCTTCTTTTGAGCCGTCAGTATGGGCTCAGTGCTCTTCTTCGCCGTATTATGCGCCTCTATGAATTTATCGGGGTATTCATTCGCTATTAAGGTTTGTCTCAGCAACTCCTGCTCTGTCTGCAGAGTATCCGGGGTGCAAATACGCCTGGCTCTGTGAAATATTGTCTCAATTAAACCCCGTTTGTATGCAATGGGAGCAAAATTGGAAAGTTGTTAACTTTCTGTGAAGCGATGCTAATCCGAACTTACCAGCCGACGCTGTGTGCACAAAAGTGGTTGAGACAACCTATTGGGTTACCATGGTCGTGATTATATAATAATTGGTGTGCATGTGTGCGTGTCTAATCCCTGTCTGTCCTTATCTGTATGATGTATATAACTGGAATGTTTTACGTTTGCGACTGATGAGAGTAAATGAAATGTTAACATATCGCAACATATGTCTTCTTTCTGCTCTGATGAAGTGGTTAAAGGGAACTCAGTGTTCCAAATTTCACAGTAGAGATAATTGACATAACTTGATGATAGATAATTCGGTTTGGAATATTCACGTCCACATTGCTGTTGTGCTGTGCTGTTAACCTGATCAAATTGAGCTGTCGATAACGTTGGGTCGTGCTATCCGTTAGTTGCCCAAAATCGGAAACTATAATGTTTTGTCCAGATATGCACACTGCATATTCTAGTTTTCATATCTTTCCCCTATATGGAAGTAAGTAAAACTTTTAGAGACTTACAGATTTGTGTTACCTTTACAAAGTTGTTTGCATGATCAGGTCAGATAACGGTTACAGTGTATCGCGAATAACCAGTATTAGTTGTTTGCTAAGCGAATAAAATAAAATCGTTTTGCTTTGTTACCTGTGTAGGAGAGGATAGGAATTTCGTGCATTTGTGGAGCCTGTGACGTTCACTGGTGAACAGTTGAAAAACAAACTCTTCAAATTCTTCACTCATTGATGAAGAAAAAACAAGTCGTTTTAGTTGTCATGGGTTGTTCTACAAAACAAACCGAATTCACAGATATTTCTTAACTATTTTCAATTTTCTGGTCATAAGATTACCCGACGAAAACACGATTCCATCGATTTCAGTGAGGTGACACAAAGACTGCATAAAATTGAATAGCCAAACAAAATGCAGAAGGCCGGCAACTCCACTAATTCCACAACGACCTCTCTGAATGTGTTTACAATCGTAGTAAAATTGTCGAGAAGGTGTAAAAATTTTGGGAACCGAAAACAGACAACTAGCGGTAAACTAGAGTTGGAAAGCAAACTATGCGTTGGTGAAAAGCTTACTAGAAAGCCGGGAGGTCTAAGGAACAGAACCAAACGTCTGATTACATTAAAATGTCTAACCCGGAACAAGTACCAACTAGAACAAACTAAACCGGCGTTTGCTAAATATGTAATGTGATGCAACCATGTTACAGCTGCTATCAAAGAGAACCAAATTTGCTGCCAACACGGTCTTGCTCAAAAGCCAAATGTGATACTTACGACGAAGTCCCCGCACATATGAAGTAAGGTTAACATTTCACAACTATAAACATCTGGTGGATTTATCGAAACAGAGGAGGAACTGACCAACAGTGTGAGTAAACAGTATGTAAAATCGCATTGCTGCAAATCACCAAAGATTCTTTTTAGCCCAACAGACAATTCAACTATCATATAGACTGAACATCACCGAAGATTGATCACAGCCCTCACATTCCCATAGATTTTTCAGTTGGCCCCTTCCGAAAGAGGCACCGGACTTGAGTTTCGCTCTCATTAGAGCTCATCAGTAGCGCACATCCTTGATACGGTCGGGACCGGAAATCTGGTAACTCATTCATGAGGCAACCTTGTTTACCACCGCGCCATTGATCTCACATTAAAATGGAACAGCTGTGATCAAGCGCAGGTGATTTTCAGTCCACAGGAAAATCAAAAAACCCCTACTACTCATCTGTGATCAATTGAATTACCCCAAAAGTTCAGTCTCACAATTCATGACTAAATTAGAGAAGCTTTTAATTCACAAATCATCAAATTATCAGAACCGCTCGCAGTACCTTTCAATCGCTGCTTAACAACTGATCGTTTGCCCAAAGCCTTGGGATAGTTTACAAACAAATCTATCTTCTTTGGTGAGTATAAAGGTGACCCAGCAAAATATCAACCAATAACGTTGCTTTCAATGGTCTCCAGTATAGCGCAAAGCTTACTAGATGACTCCATCCGGGCGAAGGATCTCCAACTGATCAACTAGAAACAATATGACATTCATGAGAAATACTCCTGTGTCACTAATCTGGTGGTCGCTTGTGACTTATGGTGAAGACTGCCAATGAAGAACTGGTCGTATCTGGGGTGTACCTTTACTTCCCCAAAGCCTTTGACAGCGTTGATCATTCCATCTTGCCACGGAAGCTCAATAGTTGTGGCCTTGATAGGCAATTACTCACGTTACTCGAAGACTGTTTGGCTGAAGTTAACCTCAACGTTAGGTGAATGGACAGCTCTCCAGACGGTTCACAGCTAACAGCGACATTCCACAAAGATCCACTATAATTCATTTTTCTTATTCCTGAAGGACCCAGTACAGTCGAATCGCCGATTCTGCTCTAAGAGATGGACGTAAAATTCCGGAAATGTCTAGTGCCCAGAAGATGTGGTAAACTCACAGAACGATTTGAACTGCCTAAATCAGTAGTCCATGAAAAATAACTCATCGATCACGAGGAATGTAATTTCCACCTACAAAATACTGTCCAACCCGGGTCATCCACTGACACTTTTTCTCCCGCTGAATACGGATGAACGCTTTAGACGTAACCCCTTGAGAATGAGTGAAGGAACATGCAAGTTAACCCATAGACAGAAACTCTTAACAGTTAAGGTTTATTCATATTTTATATGAGACCCAACTGTGAAAAGTCAGGGCTTCGGCTGGATTCGAACCAGCGACAGAAACATCATGCCTCTACGCGGCAAGCGCTCTACCAGCTGAGCTACGAAGCCACGCCAAGAGCTCAGAAATTTCACATTTGGACTCGGTTACCCACCCGTCCCACTGTCTCATATGGAATCCACCAAATGATTCAGGGGATCGACTGCCCCGGCAGGATTTCTCGAACAGTTCACGCTGGAATCCACCACTGTTCATATTAGAACGCATTATCCAACTCTGTCTCACAGATCGTCAGCTGCGTATTTCTAACAGAATGTTGTTTCAGTGTTCGTTGTTGAAATGATTACAGCCAGCACTCTCATTGAAGTTACCATTTATTTACTTCCATTCATTTTTTACTTTTACGTGTAGACCTTCTAACGCAATTTCCTACAGACCAACATAGAGACGGGAACGCCCGAGCAAAGACCTTTCTAACATCTATAGGAACCTATGAACCTACACCCATAATATATGGTCATGGTGATTCCGTTCATACATGGGTTGTTATCCGACAGACCGGAAGGCATAATTTGACTATTTCTACTGCACTATTGAGTGTGTAAGCCGCAAGGACTTACAGCAAGAAAATTTACTCATATAAACATCCGGTCAATATGGTATGGCATTTCAAGAATATAGTGCTTAGGGCCTTCGCTACAAAACATACACTGGTACTCAAATCGTGTTTATATAAAGGCATTTATCTTGATATGCCCAAACTCAATCACCTAATCCCAGTTACTTAAAATACCGCTGTAATCTCTTGGACTGAACGTCTCCTAGTAGTATAGAACTACAGAAGCTTTCAAGGTTCTGGTGGCAAATGAAACGACAACATGTACCGCATCTGACCAAGCGTATGCAAATAAAGATTGGCATAGTGATGGTTGGCAGACCCACCCGTCACTAATACACGACGGGCAACATGACCTATCCACGGTAGTCTCACAGTGACCATCTTATTCATTTGTGCGCATTGTACTCAGGAGGTGGCATGCAGCGAAATGGAGCTAGTGTAAACATCGATAAGTAGAACACTTGCGTTCAGCAAGTCATCAGATGATGGATAACAGGACACATATGCCACTTCGAAATATGTACCTAGTCATAAGCGAGAGCTGAGCACTTTTCATGTTATTTCCGAGATGGTTAACAAATACCAATTGGTCCTACTCAATAATTATCCAGAACTGCAAACGAACAACATTAGTCATCAAACTAACTGGGTGTATGGAATACGAACCAGAATAAAGTGTGTTTTACCCGTCAAACAAAAAACAAATGCCCCTTGTTCAATTAGTGAATCATCATTCTACTAACAGTTGTGCGAACTAATTGGCGCCAAATCTGTGCCCTAATTATTGATTTCGAACAGGAAAACTGAAGTGTTTGGTTGTTAGATTCCTTTGTGACTTCTGGTGGTTACTTACATTAAAAGACACTCGTGGTTATAAAGTTCAGTGGATGTGGGCTGCTGTATGGCATGACCTTTTCACGGGCTACTAATTACAAAAGGGCTAAAACCAATTAGTCCTGTGTACGGTGGGTGTATATCGGTAATGCTGAAAGTGATGTATCTGGAGAATTGGCTACCCACCAGGAATTTATATTACGCTTATTACTGTACATAAATTGCCTGGTGCAGGCTAGGCGATGCACATTTTGCAAAGAATAAATCATTCTTATCGTGCTGGATTTTTAAGTGACAGAAAGGTAACACAGCAACCGAGTTCCTTCCAACAACCGTTTTCGATTTCTCCTTTGGGTCATTAGTACTTTTAGTAATGGCTGACTCATTCGTTGACAGACATCAATCGCATCTTAGTTTACTGGGATCGTGCGCGCCGAGGACGTTGAGGTTTCATCATGCATATATTTAAATCAATACCACGAACTAGACTGAACTGACGTACATGGCTTCGGGGACATAGGAGACCTTATCGGGTGATCGTCCGTCGTATTGGGGTACACACTGCCATCGAAACTGTTTGGATTTGTAAGAGCCACCCTGAGAATCCGAAGCACTAATCAGTAGGTTAGTGACTGTAAATTGTGTTAGTTCACTGAGTTTCAGTCCGTAGTTAGAGATTTCATGGCGGACAGACACGGTTTACTGGAATGAATATAGCACGTTTGTGAAGTAATTTGAAAAAATGATGCTGCCTTACTACCACCTACAGTTTTGTTCTGTTTGCAATATCTAGGCAATTCGATGTCCACTGTTCGACTTTTGGAGTGAGAAATTTAATGTAAGCTGAACGTCACACATAACTGATTACAACTTTTGCATTCTCGTAAACTGATATAAAGACCAGAACTTCAGAATGAAGGCCGTACCTAGTGAATGTCACAAGAATACAACAATGATTTAGTCTTATAGTCTCATGACAATTTTTAGGCGACCGATAACTCAGCTTGTTCCTAACGTTTCATTATTGACACAGGAGCTTTGTAAAATAAAACGAAACGGTTATACATCTGGCGATATTTGAAACAGTCTGGTTGTAAAACGAAGCACAAGGCAATAGAGCAAATGTCCACAGATAGGGGTGAGTATTAGATTCAAATTGTTGACAATGGTAAACCGGGCAAGTGACACATGAAACAAAAATGAAATCAGATGGATTGATCAACGAGTCATCTGATTTTGAGGAAAGTAGGTAATGGAATCGTAATCTTGATATACTGGATTTGTATTTTAATCTAGCCATCAATACAAATAAATGAGACCCATCCAAGACCGGCCGCCGTGTACCAGAGAGTTCGATTCTGTCAAGTCACTTTGCACTGTACTTGGCCTTCATATTTCCGATGCCTGTACAACCTGCCATGTAGTTCTAAATCACCATCTTATTACCTCAACACTTTACATGATCTGCATATAACATTTGGTCAACAAATGCTGAAGCCCTGTTCATAGCCTGGTAGTACAAATGGATTCGAAGTAGTTGGCACATATTTCCTACCGTGATATTTTAGTCGACCGCTAAGTTCTAATTTCACCACACAAATAATCTTTATACTTTATTCTATATAAACAGTTGATTTTTTAACGTTGGGTTTAACAAACACGAAATATTGTCCGAAGTTATTGTGACATTCTTTTGGCAGCTAATCTTGATATACTTTTACATGCAGCGGTGAAAAATCGATAGTTCACCATTCTCACAATTCCCAAGGTATGGATAGGTGAAAATCACTCCATACTTGATTGGATGCCTAAAATTTGACCACGTAAACCGGCGAACAATTCACGGAGAAACATGTTTGTCGGCATGAAATTTGTCAAGCTAAATCTGCTTCGATCGTTATTTCAAATAACTGTCCATTCCGTAGAATCGACTTGCATTGATTAATTTGCTATTCACTGCAGAAATACGTACATGCGACGACTGATTAGATAGAAAGTTGGTGGAAGAATCATGGATTGTTTTCCCGAATGCAGACTTTCGTTGACAATAACAAACAATGTGGAGCTTGACTACGACTCTGTGTTGCCGTTTAAATGGGACTTGATCATATGAGTGATTTAATCAAGCAAGGATATATTATTTATGCGTTATGTACCTCTTTGTTCAAGACGGTGCGTGTTATACACTATATAAATGAATGTGGTCTATATATCTGGTTTAATATACGAAAATCCTGATGGAAGTAATGGAAAACAAACATTCAGGGATTTGGGGTTTTCAATCAACTCTCATCTTTGTTCGGTAAGACTATACAAGACTGAACAAGTGTTAGGATACATGTGAGCAAAAATGAAACAGAAGCACGATAAACATGAGTTCATTGTGATTAGGAACACAAACGATAAAGATCACAGGTGGTCGATGTTAATCAGGTTGAGTCGGTGAAAAAGTTATCACAATATACCATGCATTGGGTCGTTGTGACAACTTAGCGTTCGCATGAATGGTTTTTGAATACGCAATTCCCGGTGACGCAGTCTAATTACAACTTGCTTGACTGCTAAGAAGATGCAGAATTTGCAAAATGGTATGGATACAGTATACAATATCGGATACAATTGACCAAATGAGTCAGGATTGATGAATCGATGTCTACGCTGTTTCAGAATAAAAAGCAAACAAGTTATAATTGATCAGTTTATGTCACTGAAAGAGGTAGTTCAACGCGATACGACAGTGCCGACAGATAGAGTAGTCGTGTGACAGAAACAGTCGTCTACCTGACACATATTCTAGTTGGTAGGCGTGAATCTAAATATCTTTCTCGGCTAGGCATGTTGAGGCAACCCAACTGCTGCACGCATGTGTTACGAATGCTGTGACTACACGTTCCACAATTTGGGTGCCTTGTCCCGACGACCACTGTGTAGAGTGAACTGAAACTCAAGTCATCTATGGCAAGGAAGTGGTATACATGCCGGGACAGACACATCAGTGATCGAAAGTACTGGTTGAATAGCCCTCAATAGTAGCCTGTCTGGTAACATGTTTCTGCACTCTGACTGGATGAGTGTTCATCTAAGGCTTGAAGTAGAGTACTTCCATCAAGATTAGGGCACAACGTGAAACCCGTTTCCAACTGTTTTTAACTTCCATGAGTTCAGTTGCTTTGTTGCGATGGAGACATTATCTGTAACTGTTGATGAAAGCAGTCACTACGTTCACGCGTGATGGCAGGTATTTAAGCCACTGACACATCTCATTAAGTCCAGTGAACGATTACAGTTAGATCAAACCTTTTTTAACTCTCCTGTTTTGAAGCCGGTAGATTCAGTAATCAACAGCATGGTTTACTGTTAGAATCCTCCAGTCTATTATTCCATAAAGTGATCATCATTGCAATAGACTATTATCTATTCACAGTTTCGATGTACATTTCTAAGTGTAGAAGGCTTTGCATAAATAATCCACCTGTTCTGTAAGCAAGAACTGGGCTTTATTGACTTATCTGCACTAAAATGAGCATGAGGCAGGATTTGCCAAGATAGACTGCATGATAGATTCCGAGAAACAGGTACTGATCACATCATCTGCCATATAACCAGTATCTATGAAAACGTACTCAGATAAACGGTGCCTATTTCGTGTTAGCTGATAGTAGAAATTCATTAATGATAGACTACACATCATCAGTCCTCGAACCATGTCCACGTGGTTGCTACTCAGTCACGGAGTCTGTTACTTTTCATAGTGTTTATAGTCCGATCATTCGCAACATCGAGTATAGAGAACTATTTCCATCAATAATTCAGGCTAGATTTGTGAGTGACCAGCCACTAGTTCTGGATGACGTGTTTGCTGGGTCATACGCAACAGTAGTGATAAAATCAAAAATAATGATAATCTTTTGCTATTCTTGTATTACTCATACTTTGGTCTTGGCAAACACCCGGTCCCGTTCGGATACTAGAGATACCACGACCTGTGCTCACCCATGAAACCATCATCACCGTTTGGTTGATTACTTTACTGCATTTCAACGTGACATTCGCGAGGTACGCATTACGCAAGGTTACATGTAGCTGAATGTAGAACAGATCATAGACTGGTCAGAACGAAAGAATTTACTTGCAGTCGTAGGATCGTTTGTCCGAGATCAGCCGTTTATCTACTACGACTGAGGACTGTGTTTGGAGACGTCGACGGCCGGAATGATAATTCAGTTTGTAATCGCAGGCTACCTCAGTGATGTAGTTTCATCCATATTAACTAACGACAAGCAGATGTACATATAAGCGCAGGTTTAGATGAGAACTTTTAGGCTTAGCATTTAAAGAGAGGGAGGTACTCGGAATCGTCCGAAGTGGACAACACTGCAATTTCTGACCTTGCAATGAAGAAGAGCAAAGCCTTCCTCAGTCCTAGAAATGACTCTGAGTGCAGACTTGAGGTGACAGCCACCTAAACGTACGACTTTGCAAGACCACGAGTGAAGAACAGAGAAAACGAAGTGGACTAGTATAGGGCCTCGCAGTTTGCTGACAGTAAG
Organism: Paragonimus heterotremus; assembly: GCA_013368495.1. NCBI lineage: Eukaryota > Metazoa > Platyhelminthes > Trematoda > Plagiorchiida > Troglotrematidae > Paragonimus > Paragonimus heterotremus. The sequence continues at coordinate 51,947 of LUCH01000117.1, read as the reverse complement.
TACAGGCCATCTCAAAACACGGCTGAAATACTGACGTCAGGAAAGCACTGATGGATGGCAACTCATGGTTTATTTGTGTCCACAGGCAGGCCAGATAATGAGTGTCATTTTTTAGAACAAAGAATCTGCCTGAATTCAGTGTCTATCACAGGAACCCTAGGGAGTGTCGCTCATCAGACCCTCTTCTACTTACGTGAGTAATATAAGCGACTGCGCTATTTTGTTCACCGCACCGTCTAGTTTGCCTCCACGTTGTGTAACATGTAGCTACGTTTGTGGGTAGTATATTGCGGACATGTGGTAACTAAAGAGCGGGTCTCAATTGGAGGAAGAGGAGGGGCTAGAAGAGATTACTGCAATCTTGCGTACACACTATGGGAGACGCGGCACCAAGGCGAATAAAAATCCACCTGCCCAATGTGGACGGATAGACGTCAGCCACGCAAATGAGTGTACGCGTTTGCAGTGACCTGTAGGGGGTTTCGTCCAATACACATTCTTACAGACCAAACATATTTCGCAGTCACAACAATAGGCGGTTACGATGGCTGAAGAGTCGCATCGGTCACATGTGAACGATAGCTGAAGGGTACTGGGTAAATTCAGCAGTGTATGCATAACACCACATCATACAGAGTGCTTGCCGCGTTGAGGCATGGTGTTTCTGTCGCTGGTTCGAATCCAGCCAATGCCCTGACTTTTCACAGTTGGGTCTCATCTAAATACAGAGGTCAATCGACCGTGGTCGGCTATTAGGCATGGTTGCTTGATTAGCTGCTAGGACGTTCTAAGCCCAAGTGACTAGCTTCGTCATCAGTTTTAAGCAACGTCCGCGCATAAATGAATCAACTGAACCTGCACCAATCAGATTTCGATGAAGTCGACACGTTTCGGACGTATGAGCCCTAATCACTCTGTCCAAATGCAGCAACAGAATGACTGCTGAAGTGTTATTGACCATGAACACATCAGGATATACAGCCAAAGATGCGTTTCCTATTTCTGAAAGGTTAACCGGATTACTATCCCTAACTGGTTCGCCTCCTTTCTACACAGACTGTGAACATCGTGACCGGGATTCTGGTTTGGTGGATGTCAGGACTGTCGCCAGACGCCTAGTTACGGGTCTAGGGTTCGATTCCCCGGAGTGCGTGGTGCTGATGATACCCACGAGAATAGAAACGACTACCCACCACTTCAATGGTGGTCACTGGGACTACCTGGCTGGTGACCATGATGTTGGTCCAAGTAAACGTATTAAACAATTTACTGTAAACAGTACTACTAATAGTGGGTGTATAGGTAGTGATACTTCCACTTCCGGATTCGCTTGTCCCAGTGACCATACTCAGTGTAAACCCGACAGAATAAGACTGAGATGTGTGAGTGATGACCTTTCTAGTCTGACTGATCATCGCTGGTTTGCTGGTATAAAAGTACACTTTGATAAGTTGCGGAATATTTCACTTTTGTAAATAACAATATTTCACAGCGATAATTTCACCATATCCAAACTGAGAAAATGAGCCTTTAAAACAGCGCGACACAAAAGTTCGGTGTATTGGTCCGTTTTGTCTCGGTTTGCACAACCGTTCGACGATACTACACTGACCTTTGATCCTACATTGCATAGTGTCACAGCTGCGATTCCGTTTCAACACCTCACGCGTAAACGTGCACAAATCCTACTTTCCAAGCACAGACAGTCTGAATCACTACGATCATCATACACGCCACTAGTGACATTCTGAGTTCAAACCCATGATTACAATAACCATTTTTAATCGTGGTGATTTCTGAATCGTATTCATCTCTTTTATCAGCAGTGAGGAAAATCATTATTTATTTACAGTGTGCAGTAACTCATACCCAACTAGTACACCTTAATAAGTCACGTGGTATGTACGCAGTAGTATGTAAAATTGATTTTAGATTTTGGGAAGACTTGACGATGAACCAGACTGCTTGGAGGAATACAATTCGGACGGACGTCCGCGAGTTCAACGAGCAGTTATTGCGCGGCCGAGAACGAAAGCGCGCAATACGCAAGGGAACCATCGGTGCCATAGGTCATGGTGACATGATTATATAGCGTTGCGATGTGTGCGGCTGCGAATGCACTGGCCGTTTGGGATTAGTAGGTCACCGGCGTACCTATAGTGTACCGTCGGCGAAGAGACGAGTACGCTAGGCTCAGGTAGGTCATATCAACATAACCGTTCTGTTCTTGTTTATGATTGCATCGACCAAGACCATGGTCGTTTGGCAACTAATCCGCCCCTCTTTTCGGAAACTTGGGTGTCTGTGAACTTCTGCCTATGCTTTTCTTCGACTTTGTTCGTGTATTGAATGATGAATCGTCTGTCTGATCTTTTCGTAATCCAATATGAATCCTGTTCTTCACTCTTATTCTTTTTGGAAAGCAGTAACGTACATTCGTATACTGGAATACTTCTTGTATTACATTTCACATATCTTTCCTCTTAGTATAGATCTTGCCAATGCAGTCTCTCTACCGGTTTATTTTCCGAGAGATAAGGGTTTCCTTTTCCTGCTAGCCATTGAACTGGCTAACCAGCGATGGCCGGCTGGACACAAAGGCCTCACTCACACACCTACTGGTCTTATTCCTTCGGGTTTACACCTGATACGTGGTGTGTGAGTGGAACCCCAAGTGGTGCAGCGCAAGCCACTTGGGGTGATGACTTAAAGCGCAGGCGTCCTTTGGCTTCGGTCACTGTGACAGGCTAATCCGTTTCGGATGCCGCCAACCATGTAAGTTAGAACATACACGACATTTAGGGGTTACCGGTTGGAACCAATATTTCGAAAGATGTTCAAGTGACACAAGTATGGTTTATAAAATATCGTGTCTGAATGTACAAGAGGAATGGCTCTATCCGGAAGAAAATTAAGACGGTAGCCTCTACGAAATTGGCTATATGCCTGAAGGAAGGTGTCAACTAACAGTGAACCCGAAAGGATTGAAATGTGCCGCACGAACCCATTTAAGTGTACCAGCCTGAAAATATACGTGGAAGTAAACAAAATGCGAGGGGATGTGCGCCTCGTTCATAGTATAAGGCTAAAGTATGATTTTGGTTGTTAGAAAATGACCACTCACATTCGATCGCGGCTTACGCATTCCCATGGACTTCTCAGTCAGCCCCTAACGAAGAGAAGCGTTATGCTCGAGTCTCGCCTCTGTCACATCTTTTCAGTAGTGCATTTCTGTGCCACAGGCGGTGTTAGAACTCAAGCAACACTTTCATGAGGCAACGATGTTCAATACAGAGCCAGACTTCACATTAGGCACGATCGAATTATCATACGTGAACGCTCAGTCATATTCGCATGTGTGTAACGCTTGGATCGTCCAATGTAAGAGGAGGTAAGCAATAGGAGGTGTATGGTTAACATGAATGGGACATCTTGTACAATTGATCACAGCCACCGCAATTCTCTAGAATTTTCGGCCAGCCCCTTTTGAAACGAAGCAATATACTAGCGTTTCGCCTATCAATAATGCATATGATCTGGATTTGAAGTCCGATGAGGCGACAGCTTTGGCTACTCAGCCTAACGTGACGCCAATGACGCAGTAGTCACCACAGTTACTTTATGAAAGTGTGGCCAGGGTCCAAATCTCGATTATGGTAAGAATATGCAATACTGACGAACCGCATTCGGGCACAGCGCTTCTCTTCGAGAGCGGTTGGTGAAAAACCTACGAGAATTCGAAAGATACAAAACTATCGCACTGGGTACCGACTTTACACAAGCAAACCATGTGGAAATCTAAATCAAACGTACTGTGATAATTGAGGAAGACAGTCCCTCAACAGAGAAACAATGTGGCAAGTATGTCGGGTCAATTTCACTTACATAGACTGCAGATTGGTAGTGTGTAGTAAACCGTGAACAACCGTCACATATCGTTCTGGTAGATTATGATCCAGTCTAATCCGATCATCGTACCATGTATCTGATGCGATTTTGCGTGACAGCATTCATCCAACAGTGTGACTGATAATGGTTCACACCAGAACACATCCAGGTGCCTTGAATTATTGACTAAAGTGAAGCAGTTGCAATATGAACAAAGGGATAAAAGAAAGGCGTAAACCGCGCATGATCAATTACCTAGAGGTTCGCAAAACAATGGGCTGGCTCAAAGACACTCCCCGAAATGCTAATATTCGTCACATTGCAAAGATGTGCTCTAGAACGGCATCATTCACTAGTTTTAACAGCCGTCGTCACAGCTGCAAAATTGGTAAGCTATGGGCAAATTTACGGACTCATAACAAAAATGATAATGCGCTCCAGGAAGAGATGATAAAGACTCAGGTATCCGGACAGCAATTTGAACTGCTGTTGTAAACCATCGAAATAATGTGCTGGTTCATCGTCGATATAGTAGTGCGCGTGCCAAGAATCGGATTCTCCTCCTGGTAATAACAAAATACCGTGACTGTCCCCGTAATTTGCTCTCAAAACAAGTCAAAAGACGCGTGCAAAATCAGCTTTGTTGCGATCCAAAAACGTGTGCGACAATGTGAAAATTACAAGGTATTTATATGGTGCACAGTGACCTAAAACCACTCTCGAATCAGAAAATGGAAGGACAGTTACCGAAAATAATGGTTGAGGTTACTAACCCACCAATGAACATAGCGGAATGAAAGTCGGACAGGTAAAAAATAACCAAAGTTACCTCTCAATTGTTCTGGACAGTTTCACTCATTCTGACCGGGTAATCCGTTTTCTCGAGAAAGATTTTGGACGGAAAAAATGAACGTCCTAACAACTGTTGCGCATTGTGAACCATCGACGTTCTTTGGCAATTTCCGCATTTCAATAATCTTTCCCGGTGACCTATTTCGAACAGAAGTACTGAACTAAATTTACTACTCCTCCTATAATTCATCAACGGTACATGAATGTGGACCTCTGAATCTGTGTTTAACAAACAAATTAATCAATCAGAGCAAAACGAACATCGTACAAGTGGGGTTAGGAAGACGGTTACTGAGTCATACGAAAGTGGCACCGCACCACTAAGCTTGGAACCAAACACGGAACACCTTGCTTCACATATAATCTCGTCTGCGTTCAGCTTAATCGGACTGACAGAGAAAATGGCGCATTGATCAAACTTTGAACTGTATTGATTCTTAAGTGGGTGAGAAAGTGATGGAAAAACAAAAACTATTGCCTAAGAATATACTCAACTCACACTAAGACGCTTTAGAAGCGAACTCATGTAGTCTGACATATGGAACCCATGGACAACTGTTCCTTTATGGCAAAAGCGATATATACATACGTGGAACCCCAAAGATCAACCATTAAAAATCGTGATA